>JAPYYT010001355.1:0-28877 GCA_030522565.1 Ceratosolen corneri
AACATATAAAAACACGCACAGATGCGAAAAGGACAGTAATGTCAAAAGATTATCGAGAAATTAATAATAAGCGACGTAAAAGTATAAGTATAACATATAAGAAATTATTATAAATAAATATAAAATATAAATTAAAAGTATTACGAGATATTATTGATTAATTAAGTTTATTTAATAAATTAATAAATTAATAAATAATTAATAAAGAGGTGATTTTACATTATAATAAATACTAGTAATTCTTTGATTAAAAAATACCAAGTAAGTCAAATTTATTGATATTCAAATCATGAGATGCTCTTGAGATATAAAATTATATCTTTTTTTATCTTAAAAATACCAATAAATAAATATGTGGCACATTGAACCAATAATGTTATAATTTATTATAACGTTAGGTAGAAAAATTGAAAATTAAATTCTTAAATATGAACACATAAATATAAATTAAAAATATTTCTGAAATATTGTTTTATACAGTAATTTGAAATAGTGACAGTTATTATTAATATTATGTGCAATATTAGATACTTTATTGTTAAAAGCTTCTAAACTCTTCAAATCTCAATGAAAACACATTTAATTTTCATATTAAATAAATTCGGATTGTGTATTAAAATGTAGACAATACAAAAATGTTAAATCACAATAAATACAATGTATATATTTGAATTTTGTAAGTAAACGGCAAAAAGCAAAGAGCAGGAGTAAATTAGGGAAACAGAGAGAGAGAGACAGAGAGAGACAGAGAGAGAGACAGAGAGAGAGAGAGAGAGAGAGACAGAGAGAGAGAGAGAGAGAGAGACAGAGAGAGAGACAGAGAGAGAGAGACAGAGACAGAGAGAGACAGAGAGAGAGAGAGAGAGAGAGAGAGAGAGAGAGAGAGAGAGAGAGAGAGAGAGAGAGAGAGAGAGAGAGAGAGAGAGAGAGAAAATTAACGATTCTGCGTCTACAGTCTGTAGTGCGATTAACTTCTTTTGGGGAACATTAATAACGAGAATCAGTATCTAAAAGGATCACGGCAATAGTTTTTCTTATTTCTATTATTTCCCTTGAATTACTTTCAGTCCTCTGTCTTCTAATTCAAATCTTGAGCCTTTTGAGCCGATTTTTTATTTTTTATACTCCATTTTTATGCTCCCTTTTGCTGCCTTTTTTCATTATAATAGATTTTAGTTATTTTTCAATTATACATTCTGGTTTTGCGCTTAAAACGAAATTCATGTAAATTTATAATTATATACTTGGTTTTTACACTACTTTGTCCAATCTTAGTTAATTTAATTAAATTATATACCATTTATGAATGGGAAAATTTATTGCAAAATTGCAAAAAATGGCAAAAAATAATTAATTTGATTGATATTGCCGATATTTTCTCATTATTTATTATTTTAAACATTTAACTACTATAATGTCTGCATACATATAAAATTTAACTTTTAATTTATTCTTGAAATTAGCTTGAAACTTACAAATACAATTCATATCTAACTCTTTACGAGAATTTAGTTTTAAAGATAACATATTTTATATAGTAAATATACTTTAGAGAATAAGGAATTTTTTAAATTTTATTAGAATTACAAAAAAACAACCAGCCATTTTAATCTTTTTCTCTTTTGAAATAGTAATCTTCCATTTTTTACTTATAAATTTCATAATTATATTCTATATTCAGCTTTGTATTTGTCTTTCATTCAATGTTACATTTACAGTGGTCTACCCAATGATATGAATTGCGTTTTTTAGGCATGTCAATCTCTATATGACTTTTAAAAACTACGGGATTATTCACTCATTCAGGAAAGAGTATTGAATAAGGATTGAGATTGCGTAGAGCAACATAATTTTATAGGTACTCAGGAAGTATGGCAGGTGTAAGTTGTTTCAAAATGAGAATTAAAGAAATAACACAAAGGAGCAGCGACAAATACCAACTTGTATTGTTCTACATTAAAATTTACATAATACCCGAGGCAGGGGAACCTTTATTCATCATCGCCAGTTACTTTAGCTAGTTTCTGCTAGCGTAAGAGGTTTCAGGTACAAATAAAAAAAAATCAAAAAAAGATAATAGAAGAGACTCGAAGAAAGAGGGAAAAGAAATAAATAAACGAAAAAAAAAGGCGAAAGAAATAAGCGCGACATTTATAACTAAATTGAAATTATATGAAAGCACAAGTGCAAATAATTTTTAAATCATTTAACACTATTTTATAACTGTTTAATGTTATTTATGCCTATTTTAATTTCTTCTGAAAGAACTAATATAGACGAAATGGAAATTAGTATATAAATAATTTTGCATTATTTATTATCACTATTTATCATTAATATAGAGATATTAATTTCTTCTAATTTGCTTAAAGATATACTGATACCGAATACATTGTATTGTACTCAGTAATGATAATATTTATTTCTTTTGTAGGTAGCTCTAAAAATATTTAGTCGTATTTTTAGGTAATTGCTGGGAAAACAATAAATTGCCTCGATACTCAACAAGATTAGCCGAAAATTCTTTAGATTTTTTTTTTAGATACGTCGTCTTATTTCTAACATAATAAGTTAAATAATTAATTTATTTCAATAGTTTTTATTTCTTCATTGAATTTTTTGTCATTACATTTTTACACATTTCATAATCAAATTAGTAATAACAAAATTTAACTAAATAATACCTAATATGCAAACTAAAAAATGTTAAAATAACTATTACGGCATTGTTTTTTACTACAATTAAAACAATTTAAAGCACAGCCCAATAAGTGCATTTTTCAATAACTCTCTGGGCTTACAATAATCCATCAAAATAACATTTTATACACTCGACATCCTCATTAACTTCGATTAAACTAAATTTAGAATATATATATTCTAACTTGTAAATAACATAAATATTCATCTAAGAAATATTATGTTTAGTATTAACCTGTATTAGTCAAATGCAGCATCGACGCTATTTTTTCTCAACTTCATGCGTACCTGTAGCTGTAGATGTACTAACTAAGTATGTCATAAATAGAATGAAGCAAGAAGAAGTTAGCGAAGATGCTGTTTTTATAGTCACTGGAAAATCGGAAAATTTAACAACATAAAATTTTTTTCAAAATAATGAGCTAATTGTGGTCATCGAGAGTCAATTTCCAAGATAGTGATGCGAATTCATATCTTACATTATCAATGCATAATTAACGATTGCAAAAAATAACAATTCATACATGATCATAAAGATGTAATTGTATCATTTTTTAATTTTCTTATAATTTTCTCATAATTACCAAATAAAATCAGATTCCTCGAACTGTTAATTAAAATAATTGAATTATTTTTAAAATTATATTCCTACCATTACTGTTTTAAAAGAAATATTATTAAGAACAAGCAAATGGATTTTCGCAATTGATGTACAGTTGCGATTGTTCCGGTCTGCTTTTCATGGCTATATTTATTGTAATGGGAAGAAACTTTATAGGGAGGTTGGTCCGCTCTCGTACCAAGAAAGTTTTCTGAGAATACAGTTTTTGGCTTTCTAGACTAAATGAAAGATTCTTGGTTTTGCATCGAATCCAATGGCGTTTTTTTACAAAAAAGTGATAACCTGCAAAAGTATTTTATAGATAAACATAAAATTCAAAACTTACTTATGATATATTTTATGAAGTGAAAAAATTTATTTTCGGCTTATGTTTACAGCTTACTTAAAATTACTTTAATTAATAAATTTAACAAATTTAACAAATGATATATGTTAGAAACTGCTAAAATAAAAAGTTGTTCAAAATCATTAAATCATTTCTTATAATTTACACCAAATACTAATAATTTTAACGTACATTGTATATGCATATTATCATTACAATTCATAAGCGTATGATGAAAATGAAATAATATTTTAAATATGTATGATAAAATCTGGAATAATTAAATTTGCATTAATTTTTTTGGATATTATATATTAATCAAATTTATAATGAAATGAAAAAGTTTATATTATTTTAAATGTGTTATTTATCTTATTTTAAAAGATGAAAGATTTTATAATTTAATCTGTTTATTACAAAAATTTATATGTACTGTTTGTAGATAAACTAAGTTATCTCTGATTTCTTCTAAAAAAACAGCATAATATTATCGGATGTTATAGCGTATTCAGTGTTATTCTTTAATGTATATTTATTAAATTATTTTATTTTTACGTTATATAATATAAAATGTTGACTATTCTTATTGGTTATATATTAGAAGATATAACATTAATTTTATAATTATTATAATTATTATAATTATTGTCATCGTCGACGTTACCTTCATCATTTTTTTGTTATTGTTGTTTTTTCTATTGTTGTCCTTATTTATGGTATAAATTTAGAGTAATAATTATATATTAGAGCATCATTATACATTCACTGTATTAATTATATAATTATATTTATATAATTATTCAATACGTGAAATTCAATGTGAATAACATTGTATATATTGACTATAACATTATAGTCATTATTTAATATAATACGAAATTAATACGAAGAATATATTGGTTTTTATTTAAAATAGAATGATTTAAGCTTCAATCATATATTTCTATACTAAATGATTTTGTTAGGATTTTAAACCGGAAATATTCATTATTAGCTGTATCTCGTCATGAAATTGTATAAATAACGACTTAATCAATCATTTTCTTTTGTAAAATTCATATATAGTTATCAGATGCTTTTAGACATATTTTAAACCACACATGATATTTATAAATAATTTTAAAAAGCAATCATTTTTTTGAATGAATTTTATAAATAAAGATTAAAACTATTTAAAATAAACAACTTATATAATTTGTTACTAATTTTTACTAATAAATAATTTAAAAAATTTTTCCAAACTGAAAATTAATTACATGAATAGAAAACTCTAATTTTTTGGAAGCAAAAAATAAAACCTGATTATATGAATAATGCAAATCAAATATTTTTTAATGTGGATATGATCTCGTTAAATTTTAAAAATCATTTGTTTATTGTAATATTTTATCTTTCTGTTATATTTTTAATGAACAATTTTATTTAAATTATAGAAAATGATATAATTACTGTAATAACTACTAGAATAAATTTATACTGAAGTTCCGCAGACTTATTTAATATTAATATATATAATAGATTTATATAATATTAATAGTTTCCGAATTCTTTAATTATTGATAAAACTAAAAATAAATATCCACTCCTAAGTACATATATATATATATATATATAGTAAATTATCACATGATTGTATATTTTGCTTGATATACTTGCTTGATTTTGTTAGTATATATGCTATATACAGATATATATGCTTATATATGCTTATATACACATATATATGCTTAAATTGCCAATTCTATATTATGTTTATTTACATTTTGAAAATATTTTTAATACGCAGAGCTTAGTTGATTTTATGATAAATTCATACACATTAAATATAATATATTACACCTTTTAAATACATAATACATATATAGTTGACTATATAGTTGCATAATGCATATATAGTTGAGAATTTTATTCAATTGTGCTCAAGTTACTATCTGATATCAAACAAAATATTGCTGCAAACTAACAAAAGACATTTCTTACACATTTTTACTGAACGGATCACATTTAAGATTAAAAAAGTATGTAAAAAATGGTTACATGTCAGTATTAAAGAAGAAATTTACGATATTCTGTATAATTTTCTAATATTGCATCTTCAAGATTTTCTGTAAAAATTTGAACTGCTTGATTCGAAAGTACCACTTTTTCTCCCATATGTAAAAATTTTTGGTTCTATTTCAAAAAGGTTTTATGAAAATTTAATATTAATGATAATTTTAAACATATTTTAAAAAATAAATTAAAAAAAAACTAATATATTGTCCATTGTGTATATGTTCATATCGACTTATGTAAATTAAATCTGTTCTTTTCTATGCGTATATATATATATATATAATGGTTCGCATTATTTTAGAAAAAAAATATTTCTGTAAAATAAATAAATATATTTTAAAACAATTAAACTTCGAAAAATATTCATAATTTAAATATAATTTAAATATATTCAAAGTATATATAAATTTTAGTATCTTTAGTATACTTTGATTATAATCTACGGATATGGAATATGTATGATAAATAATAAAAGAAAAAATTAAGGAATACCGGAAATATACATAAAGATGTATAATTTTTACATACATAAACCATCGGAATTATACATGATCGTGTAAAAATACGAACACAGCATATCAGACTAAAATGATATCATATTGTCGCATATCATAGAATGTAATGTTCACTGTTATAAAATAACTACTATCAGTGTACTAAAAGAATTGGCTCGCGATTGTATATAAAAAATATACTATATGAATATGTTATTGTCTTGGACTTTTATTTCTTATTATTATTGAACTTATATTTTCTATTATTGACTTTGGTATATAAACATATAAGTATATAGTGGAACAAACTCTTGTAATAAAGCTACATCAAACCTATCTGTATAATAGGAAAATGTGCAGTTACATATCTATGGACCTCCTTGCTTCTACTCTATTGTGTCCTTTTAATGAGAGTATTTTCCAGTCCAAGCAATAATATTTATAATAATATTATATAATATTAGTATATGGACTCGACCAGGCAATAAACTTTTAGACAGTTGTTGACTATGATGTAATATTGTACGAGTTACAATGATTGTTGTTGTAAATTTTTTATATCGATGTGAGACAACATATTTTCTTAAATTTTATGTAGTTTTATCTTCAATGAAACTGATTATTCGTTTCATTTTTAATTGTTTCCATTATATTTTTAACCAATAATATAATATATATTTATCTCGTTTAAAAAAATCACTAGCTACAAACTTTATAGTGCCATTTATCAGTGTTTTATAATTTAAAATGTATCTTAATCACATTTAATTAAACTCAAGTGGGATCGAACTTTAAAATGTAGCCGCTTATGTCGCGTGTTTTTATTGAAAATCAAGTAGAATCAATATTACTAACAAGATTCGAGGAATGCAAGTGTCGGCCACCGACCCCCGTTAGTCGTACCATTACTAAGAGTTCGGCAAGCCCGAGTTGAATTGTTATTGCGCATCGATTGGTATTGGTCGATACAATAATCGGCAATACGACAAGGGTACATTATGCAAGAGGGGATCACCTACTTATTGCATTCCAACAATCATAGTTCCGCAACAATGGTTTCACAAAGACCAAAAATTCTCACTCCAAAGATGGCCACACACTCGCGTAGAAGTGGGGTGATTAATAAAAGTTTGACTGCACTGTAATTATCTGTTTTAATAATTCTCCCTCTTCCTCATCTATCTGTTTATCCCACTCAACGTCTTGAGAAGAAAACAGACTCGGATTAATTCCCGAACAGTAACGAGGCTGAATATTATTAAATATTAAAATTTATTATTAATTTTTAGTTGTAAGTAAAAGTATATGCTTATGAAAATATTCTATTTTGAAAAATTTTAAATTTTGTAAAAAGGTTTTTAATATTTAGATATTTTAAGCGCTGAAATATTGATATATTTGCGCAAATACTTTGAAGTACCATACATTATTATTTGATAGTGATACTATATACGAACTCAATTAGTGATTATTATTGATATTAAATATTATATAAGTAATAAAATTTATACTAAAAATTTAATAATTTATTAGGGTTACCACTTGAGATGCATCTGCAATCTACGTAAATAAACTTGGAAACTGCACGGCTCACAGTAAAAGAAAAAAAGTGCGATGTTTTGTGCAATATTTTCTGTACACTATCGGGCATATGAACAAAATTTTAGTTGTTAACTGATCAGGGAAGGAGTAATATCACGTATCATTTAATGAGAATTTATATATTTAATAAGATAGCTGATTTCTGATTAACTTATAAGAAAACCAGTATAAGTATAAATGAGAGGCAAAGAAAAAGAGAGAGAGAGAGAGAGAGAGAGAGAGAAGTAAATACGAAATAGATACAGAGGAATAATTAGGACTAAAAAAGTATAAGGAAAATAAATTACATCGAATATTGTACATTTATTATATATGCAATATATAAAATAAAATTTCGAATTAGTAAAATGCTGCTATTTAAAAATTGGTTAGACTTTAATTTTTAATTTGAATATTTTGGAAACTTTTTTTATAAATATTTTAAATAATGCTACAGATGAAAAAAATTTCAATTTATATATATATATACATAATGTAAATAATTTATAAACTATGAGATATTTATATTGAAAAATATATATAATGAATACATATAAAATACCTATAGTAATACGTGTATTATATTTAGAGTAAATTTTTAAATTTTAAGTTTTTAAAAAAGAATTCAGTATATGTAATATAATTAAAAAATTATTATATTATTTGTTATTAATGAAATGTGTAATAGAATTAAGATATCACCTTGTCAATTAATTAAAAATACAATTGTAATTAAATATTAAAAATATAATAATATATTTATGTAATGAAATTATCTTTCAATTATTATATTTAATTAAGAATTTTGTTTAATTTTAAAGGATTTTATTAATAAACTATACAATTCTTTAAAACATCTTTTATTTTTATGCTTTATTGTTTAGGATTTAACCCGTGTGTCTTCTCAACCAATTCTCTCCCCAAGGTCTGAGATAGATGAGAGAGACAGATAGTGGAAAGAGGAGGATAGAAATAGGTGTTAAAGAAACGAGTCTTCGGACTATATAAGTAGTTTATTTATTTATCAAGTATTCAATCAAGGTGGAATGGATCGAGTTTTAATTTATGAAACATAGTATAAGGTATGGGGCTGAGGTAATCAATTGTAAATTTATTACCGTTTAGATATTATAAAGGAAGAAGTTACCTCTGACTGAAATGTATCTATAATTCTTGGATGTTTATTGCAATATAGAAAAAAAAGGGGGAGAGCAACTGCAGTCTGGACAATATAATCTCGTTTAGTAGATAGTACTTGTTCGGAAATTCGTATAATAAACCAACTGTCTCGTCGCCGCCGTGTAATCTGATCATTAGTGTTTACGAATATAACAGTGCAGTGTAAAAACCTGGAAAAAAGAGTGCTATTGACTGGAGACTAAACGATCTCATAGCGAGAAAGACCGACAATAATATTCAAGGGAAATGTGCAGTGCACATGGTCGCGCCTGAAAGAAATTATGAATGTGAAAAGTCGTGGAAAAGTCGCATTGGGACAGTACCTGAGTGAAGGTTCAAGTAACGGTAACGAAAAGTGCGCATACTGTTGCAATTATGGTCACATGGCCTGGACTCGGCATATTATGCCGACCTTGCCATTTCCCCGGCTCTGCCTACGCAGAGGACCCGGCCGCGGTGTGACGTCGGGCGCGAAAAGGGCCCGCCTATTGGTGAAAAACAATAAGGACAAAAAACTCAGTGCACCAATGAGAATTAGGACCGATACCATACCAGTACTTAATCATATATACAAAGCTTATGTGTGACGCGTTTTGCGGTATTAACGCATGACTTATGTTAATACAGGTATTTGAACACGTGGAGGTAATAAATAGTAACGAATGATGTATTTACACGCTTCTGCTTGAGTTTAAGTACTAGATGTGGTGCATCGTTAACGGGGACCGACCTTGAGTAAGCGAAATACTAAAAGTAAGAACAATCGATTGTTACTTATAAATAATATAAATAATGGGTGTCAGAATGTGGACTGTAGTCTTGGGTTGAAATGTACACTCGCTGGTTTTAAGTGTAAGAAAAAGTCATCAGAAGTAACTGCCCTTACCTTGTATACGGTCGTATTTATGTTTCAGGTCTCTTCTCGTTTTCGTGAGAAGGGGAAAGTCAGTAGTTAATTTTCTATTGTCTGTTGTCTGTGATTGGTTGGTTTAAGTATGGAAATTTACATTATCAAGAGAGTTTAAAAAAGGAAAGAAGGACAGGTCAAGTACATAGTTGGCAAGGTTCTTATAGCTAAATATAAAAGTCTTTATTGTTTTATGGGATGATATATAAACAAAATCACTATTTACATTGTTTTATCGATTATAATGCATTAACACTAGACAGAGTTCCTGAATAGAGAAATATTAACTAAGAGAGTTCCGATGACGCACGGAATCTGCAATATTTATTTAAATTTATAAAATGCATAATATTAATGACGATATAAAAAATTTCTTTATTAATACTTTCGAAATATAATGTGCGGCTGATACTTGCTCGTGAAAAATTGCAAGCCTTTTCTAACCTAAAAAAGCGACCATGCAGGTAGAAAGAATTTTACATAAATAAAATTAATTGATAAAACAAATTTCATAAAAATATAAAATATAAAATAGATTTCATGTAGGTGATATGGTGTAGAAAATATGGGAGTCACACAGTTTTATTTAGTCCTAAATAAATAAGAAATTGTGTGCATATTAATTAGAATGTGTGATTATCCTACTTTAATTATGAGCAAAATACGTCATTGATTTATGTACATAATTATATAAAACTAATTGTGTTTGATGAATAATTATGTAATTGTAGAATATGAGATAAAATAATTTTATAAATAATTTTTATTATACATTACATACATGAAGCATTATAAACTTGAATCATTCAATGATTCAAGATTATTCGATAATTTAAAACGTAAAACATTAATATGAAGACTGAAATAATTTTCCATAAATTTAATGAACGAATTTCATTTATTTGAATATTTTTTAAATTTTGAATAAAATTATTATCTGTCGGATTGTTACTTATCTTATACATATTATTAATAAGGCTATTCATGAGTTTTTATCTGAAATGAAAAACTACCAACACAATATAATCACAAATACATCTAATGAATTTTCAATTTATAATCATTCTTTTGAATACATCAGTCGATTACTTAATAGTAATTTAAATGAATTTAAATAAAATTTAAATTTTAATTGTAACATAAGTATTAGTTAATATATCTCTATCATAAAATATTTAAAAAATTTAAGTTAAATATAAAAAAAATTATTTCTTTTCAAATTAATTCTAGTTTTTGTTCTTTCATATAAACATATAATTTACGCCATTGCAGTTTTAATCGTACATTTAAGAAATTCTGGTGCAAATTTTTAGTGTACGTGGCCTTTAAAATATATATGTATTTTAGATTTATATTATTATATCACTAAATTATTGAAGTATTGTAGTACTTCATTATTTTGGTAGTGTTCAAAAATAATTATAATAGTTATAATGTACACGTTTTTGTACATGCCGTTTTAATTTCTGTGAAATAAATAAGGCTAACTTATACAGGATAATTACATGAAAATTCTATAAATATCACACGGGTAAATTTAATTTTATATGTATATAACAGTATAAAAAATCGTTAAATTAAAAATATTTTGAATTAAAATATCAACTATGAATATTTCTAGAAATAGAACAGAAGAATATATAATATTAATTATTAATTTTCTTAAGAAATTTAATTAAATCGTAGTGGCAAGTATATATCACAGTAGCAAAATAGCAAAGCTCATTCAAACTAGTAAATAATTGTTTTTTTAAATAAATAGAAATAATTAATAATTAATAAAAAATAAATAATAAATATTTTCAATACTACTTATTTAGAATTCGCAATTATTTAGTAGTATTATTTCAAAAACGGAACTAAGCAAGTACGGAATAACCTAAGAACAATAATTCGATATTTTTATCGAGTGGTTATTGATTTATTAATGTCAAAGTAACACCATCGACCATTTTACATGGTCATTTTAATGTAATAAGTACTTTATTTTATACTTAACTATTATAGAACATTTTGAACAAATAGAACAAAAATATTTTCTTTTATTAGCTGTTCTTGCAAAATTATATTTCCAAAATTTTATTTATTAAATAATATGTAATCAATAGTTTTTGAAGAAATCTCACTCAAAGACTAAAAAACTGTACTTTAATAATAAATATATGTAAAACATGAAAAATACCCTAAGCCATTAAAAACATGATTTTGTGCTCTATTATAACGAGACTTTGTTTTGATTACTCATCGCAATTGATAGCACATGTCTATGTTTAAAAGACAATAACCCAGAATATTGATTAGCAATTGAAAATACATATTGTACAATGAAATAATAAACAATTAACAGAGTTTATTAAAATTTACTTTATTAGGATAAACAATGGATCCAAAAAAAAAAACAGGAAGATTGATTTATTTCACGCGACATCCAAAATTAAAGCAAAAAGCATTGAAAATTTTTTTTAACTCAACTCCGTCAACATGATAAGTAATGCACTTGAACTACTACGTCTCATAACGGCTAATCAGGACACGAAATGATTTATCCATTCAAAAAGGTTTTTTTACAAAGGATTGTAATAGTAGAAGATCGCTACCGCTATACAAAATAATCGTTATGTATTATCATTCGTCATATATCCACAACTATTTGCAATTTAAAGATCACGTTGATGACGATAATCAAATCAAATCTCGAATGATGACCAAATCTTGAACACCTTTTATATATTCAATGTAATTTTCCCATTATCAGGATCATGATCACTGGATCTTGCTCGAGCTTGCTTTACTTACTTTACACACACACACACACATGTATAAACATAATTTACTGTTGCTATTTTCATGAAGTATTCTGCTATTATATATATTATAAAACATAGTTATATAATAACTATGTGCTATTATAATTATATTGTGCGTATTTGTGTATAATTACTAATCATTAAGGTAAAAAAATTGTGTAGGAGATAAGCGTTATAAAACTACTTATTTCATTTTCATTAATCATGCAATACTTTAAAAAGCTATTATATATTGATTGAAAAGAAAGAGAAGTACTATAAGATATACATATTTTATGCTTCAATGACGATGCCTTTATAAGGTGTTTTATATAAACTGAATCCTAGTATAGAATTTAAGATTTTTTATACAACAGAATTTACTGCTTTTAGAATTATCCATATTTATTATAATTCCAACTTTTTTAATTTGCACTTTTGAAATTTGTAAATATTTAATCTAATTAAATAGTTTATATTGTAAATCATTTTTTTTTATCTTCAGGGAATTTATTTTTCTAATAATAATAATAATAAATTTTTTAAATATAATATTGATGTAAATACATTTATAATTTAAATAAACTCAATATGTTCTTGTATTTAAATATAACAGTTATTTTCATTAGTAAAAACACGATACAGATTTATATTATTTCTTATTACGTTTGGAGATAAGATTATTTTCATATTTTTTAAATTAATTTTTGACATCATTTTTTGAAACCTTTAAAGAATTTTATTCAAATATATGGTTAAATATCTTTGATAAATAAGTAAAAGTATATATAAAATTTAATATTGATTGATTATTTCCGTTTATATCATATCATCAAACATAAAGTTAATTGCATTTTATACTTCAAGCTAACTAATTCAATATAATTAGAATATAATTAGATTCTAAATTGAATTGATATATTCGTATTAATTAATAACGGTTTTCCTTATAACCTTATTACCGCAATTTCAAATGCTGTCTTGAAATTATTTGATATATTTTTTTGAAAATATATACATTTTGCTTTTGTTATTGTAAATAAAATATTTATAATTTATATAGATAATACACAATATAGATTTAAATGAATAAAAATTATATTTTTTCTTTATATTAATTTACATTAGTATATTGTAAAAATATCTTACCTCATATTTTCAAATTTTTAACTATTAAAAAATATTTTTCTTTGAAATTATCTAAACAATAAAAATTATTATTTGTTTAAAATATTTGTATTTATTATTCTGCATAGAATATTAGTTTTAAAACTTAGTCTTTGTAATTTATAAAATGTTATGAATTGTATATTATATAATTTATATATTAAATTTATTAAAATATAATATGCTTAGGAAATATCATTAAGTTTTTTAATAAGTTTCATCAAAGTTTTTTTTTAAACTAAACTAAATTATCCTTAATGTTGATAAAATATAAAAGTATATTATATATTTAAGAATATAATTTTTTATACAATTAAAATCTAAAGTTTCATTAACCACAAAGCTTACTCACTCTCTACAATTTGTTCTAAAGTTAACAAACTAATTTCTTTTATAACCATTCATACTTTAATTCGTTTTTTTTAAACTTATACAGAGCTAATAGATCAATTTTTTAATATACAACGTCAGAAAAAAAAACAAAAATAAACTTAATTTAATTTTATTTAAAGAAAGAAAATTCTTTACTTATATATTTACATAAAACCACACTTTTATTAATTTTGATAGATTTTTGACACCGATTTTTAATATATATTATTAAAATGATTTTTTTTAATGCAGAAATACAAGTCACAATATTAAAATCAAATAAATTTAATAAGATATATAACTGAAATTATAAAATAATTACAATATTTAATAATTTAAAAATTAGTACACAAATAAACAAAAATACATAAAATAAGCAAACTTTTCTCGTATAAAAAATATTGAATTTGTTCTAACGCAATCTTAAAATAATAAATGTATATAATATTAATTTATTGTGTAATATCATTAATAAGTACCACTTCATAAGTAAGTAAATATATTTCTATAACAATGTATACTTTCAAAGCTTGTTTTATTATGAGAAAAGCAGAGTTCAAGTAGTGAGAAATGGTATATGAATATGTAAATTATTATTAAGTTTTTTCGTATGCAATTTTGATTTTAAATTCTCTGCTGATGTATTAGTTATTATCTTATTTATTACGTACTATTTTATTTTATTTGCTTCAACATTTCATTGATTATTATATTTACTATTTATACTTTTCGTTTTTTTATAAAGTATTGATAAAATTAACATTCCATAATATGTTGAAATAGAAACTTTTGTTTTTTCTTTCATTTTTACGTTAAAATTATGCCTCTTCTTACTTTATATATAATTAAAGGTGATGCTTCAGTCAAATTGTAGGTTGTTTTATTTTTTATTTATAAAGTTAATTATTTGAATGCCTTATTCATTGTATTTACTTAAAAATTTTAATTGAAAATTGGGAAATTATACATAAGACTTTAGTGGAAATGCTACACAAATCTTTCAAATTCTGCCTTCTATAGAACAACCTATAGAATAACGAAATATTTAAATCTGCTGTACATTTGTTTTCCAAAATATGTGAACATACTTCAGTTTATAGTAAATAAAAGTGTTTTAGTGAAGAAGCGAGTAGTTCAGCATCAAAGTGGAATGTATTTATTTAGTAATCAGGTTTCCTCAAACGGTTCTTTCCTTGAAATAATATAAGAAGTGAGAAGACTAGAGAGAGAGAAAGAGAGAGTAGGGCAGCAATAGTGGCTAGAAATGTCGGGAACATTTCCCTCGAGGGTCGATTCAATTTTGTCGTCTTGGAATCTCATGGAATTTGCAGTCTTCCAAGTATACGTTCGAACTCTCCTCGAAAGGATCTTGAAGAATAGAACCTTTGACTATTCATTTTGGTCGCGGCACTGATTCACTTAAAATGACTTGCTTTTTCATTGCACTGAGGTATGGAGTTCGTTCAAAGAGAAAGAGGTTAAATAGAATCGTAATACTCTTAAAGATTTGAGAGACGCTCTGATGCAACATTTAATGTAAAAGTATTATTTTATAAAAAAAATTTACAGACAATCCCTGAATATAATCAATTTGGTCCGGGGTTATATTATCTGTTTATGAAATTTATCGATCATAAATATAAGAAGCCTTCATTAAAAGTAATATTTATCGGAAATTAAATAATAACGTAATATATTAACATTTTCTTTCGATAATTTTTTAATATAAAACAATCTTCGTAAAATAGTTAATTATTCACTATATATTGTTATACATAGTATATACTTTGAATGTTTGTAAACAAATATATTAATAACTTGTAGTCAATATTATATTCTGCAATTTAATTATTTTTAATCTCTGTATAAAGATTTTTACTCAAATCTATACAGTGATACCTTTTTGAAAGCTCACATTCAATGATAAATGCATATTATTATTTATTTACGTGTTCTTTCATTATCTGAATGATAGAGATAAGCGCTTTGGCTGGTCATTTCATTTCCCTTCTAATTCTCACACTAATTATTATTATTTAAATTGAATACCGATTTAAATATACTTTTGTCACGATAACGTCGCCTTAGAAATAAACAATATTTTGGTATTGGTAATGCAGCACAAGGCGGCGGCAGGAGGAAGCTCTGTAAATAGTGGACTCGTTTGCATTTGCAAAACATGAGAGTACGAGACGCCGTATTTACGTAATCGCAAAAGGCTGCTAGAGTGCGAAGAAACTCATTTCTGCAAAGAAATATTCACTTGTTCGTGGCACTCCAGCGTGAAATTGCCTTTCTGAGAGGATGCGCGCTAAGGTGAAACAGCGATGAGCATAGAAGAAAAAACGACAGAGTGAGAGAGAGAGAGAGAGAGAGAGAGAGAGAGAGAGAGAGAGCAAGATTAAAAGAGATGTAGAAGAGAAGAAAATAGTTCTTGTGTTATCTTTGAAGAATATTTGTTCTCAAGTGATCGGTAGATGCTTATATCTAAAGAAATTAGGAAATAATATTGACGGTTATACAGAAATCTTTCGAAATCGGTATCTCATGAATAAGGATATCAGTTAAAATAAAATCAACGAAATGCAGATAAATAATTGTATAATTCAGAAAATATTTATGTTCTTCTTTTTAACTTTCATTTTACCATTATACATATTCTGTTTATTTTTAATGTACTAAAAATTTGTGGCGTACTAGTACATTTTGTCAATTACATTTATTAATATTTGAGGATAAATTTTGGAAAATTGTCAAAAAAATTATTTTCTACGTCTAAAGTTTATTCAAAAACAACATTACATAATTCGTAAATGATCTTAAATTTATTTTAACTCGTTTTTAAGAAGTTTAAATTATTCTGTTTACTTTTAAACATCCTATTTGAATGATTCCACACAAATTTTGCATCACAATTGAATATAAAGTTTCTAATCTTGCATAATCCATTAAAATAAAGAATGAATACTTTTAAATAATTTTTAGTTCTAATTTAATATAAATGAAATATCAAAGTCAATATTGCGTAAATTTGTTTTTAATTGGTTAAACTTAACTCTTTAAAAATGTGTTTTAAACAATTATAGTCGAAAATAATATTTAAATTCAATTTTTTACAATAAAATCTGTCGATATTTTTAATTAGGACTATTTCAAGTATTTTTGTAACTAAAATAAGAATAACACAGTGTTGCGAATGATTATATTTTTTAAAAAATAACTATTTTCTAAACTTTAGCAACTACTATCATTACACAAGGTACTGCAATTTATATCAATAATTACTGAATATGCTATTGTTTAGTTAATATAAGGAAAAAGATTTTAATTAATTTATGAATCTTAATCTAAGTTCTTTGTTGTTTCTGAAGTACATCAGTACAGAAGAGCACTTGAATTGAAAAGAAGCGGCGTCCTGTAGTATGCAAAGCGATAGAACTCAATTCTATTCAGGGGTAGAAAGTTAAACTTTTTTACGCTTTTTGAACAATAATTATCAATTATGTAAATTCTAATCAAATGACTTCTATAGTTTTTCTTATATGTGCTTTAACTCCTTACATAATATAAGAAACGAAGAATTTCGAATAAAAGAATACTAACAGCTTCTGGTTTTTGCAAATGAAAAAATTATTATATGAATTTTACAAAACCAGCATATATTTTTATATACTTATTAATTTATATGTAGCTCCTATTTCGTTGTATATTTTACTCATAATTATTATTTAAATTCATACCCATTAATGAAAAATATTGTAACAAACGTATTATTCAGTATTATTTATTTATATATTTTTTTACAATAACACGTATAATACTTATGTTTTAGATTCTTGTTTTATCTGTATTATAAAGAAAATGATAAATTTTTATAAAAAAAATGATTAAATTTCATATATTCACTATGGTATAGAAATCATTACTATTATAACCGAATGGTGTCATGAATATTTAAGCTCGTTCATTGTATCATAAGCTTGTGTTTCTCAAAACTAATTATTGTATCGCTTTTAATCGATGTTTTAAGAATACCGAACATTATTCATAGAAATAGATGTCCATAAAAATTTTACTATAATACATTTTTGTATTATAATTAACTTTTATTACAATTAAAATATACAGACAATACATTTATTTCACTTGTCTATTGTATATAAATTGTCAATAAATTAAATTGTGGATTCTCGCAAAGGCGAATGAATCGTTAAAGAGGCAATCTGGGGGAAAAATGGAAAATAAAACGAGTACAATAACGAGAACCGTGTTTTTCAACTAACCCAGAGACTCTGAAATACTAAAAAGGAGACAAATTGAGTTCTTCGCAAACAACTGCTCAAGTGGCAGAAGTAGAAACGAACCTGACTCATTACGACAAAGAGGTAACACTAGACTTTCAAGAATCCCGAGTCAATATCATAACTAAGTGACTAATCATTAATATCGCCTAAATCTGACTTTTTCCCCGGGTCTCTATTTTTATTTTTTTAATTCAGCCTCTGTACTTTCACTGCAACTTCTTTTTTTACATAACCATTTTGATAAAATAGCCAATGGTATTTTTATTACTATTCCTCTACGCCCTTATTTCTACTCACGAAAGGAAATGTTCTTTTATTAAGGCGATCGGTGGATTGGCTTCCATCGATTATCGACAGAGGCAATTGAAAACGACGTTAATCGTTTATCAACGTTTGCTCTAATGTAAGTACCTTTAATTATATATAAGATTCATCGCAATAACTTATTATATTATTATTATTTATGTAAATTATAAGTGCAATAAATTTTTATACGGCATTCGCAAGACAATACTAATATTAATTATTGTTATTTTCTCATATTGCATATTCTAAACTAAATCTAAATTAATGATCTATTCTATAATAATTGTGTAAAATTATTAATCAGTAATACATAAATAATAATAATAATAATAGATAATATTTATTACATAATTATTGTTAATGTTTAAATATAAGCTACTGGACACAATACGCTTACAATTAGTGAATATCGTAGGAATATATTGTGTAATCAAAATTAATTTGATTACTCATTGGAAAGCAGTCATAAAAATAAAAAAGAATATTAACGATTCAATTTGCATAGTATTCTATTATCAATTTAATAGAAGATCATTTATTAAATGAAATAATTTTGAAATATTGTACACATTATTTATTTATTTATTTTTTTTTTTATTTTATTATAATTACACATATGGTTTACAATTTGAAAAATTGTACACCATACATGCGCCCGCCAACAATATACATACACGCACATGCGCAAAAAATATAAATTTTTGATAATAACCAAGAAAATATAAATTATAAAATATAAAATGTAACATTAAAATTTCAACATATTAGAAATAAAATAAAGTATATAAAATTTTCCGTTAAAATTTAAAACGAGAATTATTCTCTTATTAGATTATTTATTGTGATAAGCACATATTAATTTTATTTAAATAAAACAATCATGCAAATATTGTATATGCATATGTCCATGTGCATTATAAATTATGACATAATGAGAGTCTCATCTCTCTCTACTTGCCAATCAAATAGTATGAAAGAAATTATAAATAATGGCAGAAGCTGTGGATTTGCACGTAATAATGAAATAATGTTAAAAATAAAACAATAAACTTAAAGTCAATTTCGGGCTGATCAAGATAGGGTGTTCAAGATCTGTTATGAAGAAAATAAGAAAATACGAGAGGTACAACGTAGATACAAAGTCGATTTAGAAAGAAATATCGAATGCAATACAATTTAACATCACTCGCATCATTATTTTTATACTGAACTCCTTGAATGTATTACTTTACATGTTATAATAGTAATTACATTATACATGTCACTACAGCGATCGCCAGCGTACGATACAATTACACGTTAAATCATTCGATTTTATTATCCAACGGTGTTTTTCATTAATACATCCCCTCATATTTATTCTACTGGCTCTATTCTAGGAATATCTTTAACCCCGTCGACGGTCACAGATTCTTAAAGCTGGAGCGAGAGCGTAAGAGGAAGTGTGTCCGAGAGCTGACAAAGAAAGCCGGATAGAGGCACGCAGCTTACATGTTTGTATGTGTTCTCCGCGTATGGAATATGAAGTCCGGGACTATAATGTCCAACCTGGCAAAACGTCCCGTTATTATTTATTAACTAATTTCAATTACTTATAAATATACTGTAAAATATATATTTTAATGCTCTTTTTTATATGTAATTTAAACAATAAAGTGAAAAACAAAATATATCAAATAAAGTAAATACTCAAATATTTACTTTAATCTTTTAGATTAAAGAATATGTCTTAAAGGCCAAATACAATGCCATAATTTATTTAAAAGTTAAGAAGCTTAATAAGAAAGACATTTTGTATATACATTCATAAGGATGCTATTTTCTATATCTCTCCCCCCCCCTTCTCTCTCTCTATATACTCACTATATACAAGCATATTTATGTATAATTTCAATAATGTTATCACGAGGAATTTTTATATCAATAATTATTTCCATCATTTCAGTATTCATTATCAATAGATAACCGTTTATTTTAAGATTAAAATTTTTATTTTCTAAGTAGAGAAAAGATTCTTAATATATAAATACCTAATAATATATATTTATTCAGTATGTTCGTCTAAATAAGTAAAGTTACGGATATTAATTCTCAAAATAATTATTTCAATTTGTATTGTAATTTCTTTTTCATTATTTTCTATATTTGATAATAGTACCTGACATAATTATAAAGACGTAAATTTAAATAAGCGTTAAACTTTTTAAACTTAAAAAACTAGTGAGTTTATTGACAAGACTTATTATTTATTTGTAAAATTATTATGAATAGAATGAGCTAGCAACGCAAAGGAATTTGTTAAAATAATTGTAGTATAAAGAAAGTTTTTGAAGAATCTTACAATTTCTATTTTTATAAATTTATCCTAATAAAGGTAAAGTAAAAGTACAACGTTATACAAATGCCTAGAAATTTAAGATTAAACGCAGCTGATAAAACAATACTTCAACATTACGCCAAAGTAAACAATTTTAATTATTATGCCTGCATTTTCTTCCCTACCTGAACTCAAATATACTTTAAACCAAACAAAAACGTAGCAAAATAATTGAATCGAATAATCCTCTGCATTAAGCAAAACCACAAGGCTTCTTTTGGTGTAAAAAGTTCGAATGAACGGACTACCGCGTCTCAACCAACGGAACGCTCCTGCAATTAATTTTGTGAGAAACAAAACGTGCCGACAGTTATTGGACAAACACAGTTTAAACGCCAGAAGTTTCGAAAGGTAAAAAGAGAAATGGGACAGTAAAGATGAATGTAGAAAAAGCCAATAATAAAACAAAAGGATAAAAAAGAGAAGACAAGAAAAAATTGGTTTCAGCTAATGTGTCAATTTGTCATTTTCACTCCTTTGCGCACACTCACTTTCGATCTCTTTTTTCATTTACAATTACTATTTTACGTTCTTTTTACTTTCCTCTTTTATTTCTTAATCTGTTTTCGACTGCGTATTTTTCTTTATTCTTTTTAGTCTTATTGGTACACTCCATTTCACCCCTTTTAAATGATTTTCTGTCTCCAGTTTAACTATTCTCCCATTCTCATCCTCCTCGCTCTCTTCTCTTTTTCTAAGACTTTGGACATCGTACATCCATCGTTTATTACAGACTCACGCCTTGACGCACTTGGACTATAACTTTATTTTTACACTTCGAAGAAGCCGAAGATTTGTTTCAATTTACGCAAGTGAAGGTAATTCGCGCCGAATAACCGTTCGCCGTTTTCTCGTTCTCGTCGTAATGAATAGTTTTCTTGGTTTGCAACTTAAAGTTGGAAGTGGAGGAGGATGTATGACTTTTATAAATCCAACGAAAAAATGAATAGATCGAAGTGATTAATCGACGATCAAAGATTAAGTGTATTGCGAGTCTCTGAACTATTTCTAACGCGTTTTTCCAATTAATATTTTGATGATGAATAGTGCACTTTCAAAACTGCGTTAGATGCACGTCCGTAAAAATAGAAAGTTATCATGAATTTATTAATAATAAGGGTTAACTAGCCATGCACTATGATTAAGCGCAATAGTTATATAATAGCCTCTAAACCACCGTAAGAAATATAATAAAAAAATATGAAAAAAGAAATAAATTCAAAAATAAACTGTTTATCCTAATAGTAAATTTTAATAAATTGAGTCATAATTTTTCATCTTATTTGAAAATCACGTTATTATAATCAATATATTCATGTGTAAAAAATGTTAAATATAATTTACAATTATAACAAACGATTCTCTCAAATTCATGTTGTTTATCAATATATAAAATACAAATAATGAAATGACAAATTGAGAAATTTATAGCATTAATTAGATAAAACGTAAATATGAATATTCATAACAATTCAAACTACATAATTCTTATAATTTGTCTGTTTACAGATTCAAATTATTTTTTACAAGTTTTTATACAATAATATATACAAAATGTATTAATTAACATTGGTTTTGCTCATAAAGTAAAGATTTCATATTTTCAGATATTATTTTCCTCGTGCGTAGTTCACATAAATTTGACGGCACGTAAGCATTTTTCTTTTTACCGAAAAAAGTGCAAATTTCTCACTACGTGTGAGTTTTTTAATATACTTTTTTTATTTTTTGCTAATAATAAATATTACGCGAATATATTTATTTTTATTTTTGTAAGGTTGTTAGCATTTTGTTTAAAAATTAGCGCCAAGTAAATTTTATTGACCGTCTTACTTATGATTTGTATATAATCAATATACGTAATAAAGATAGATCGAAAATATAATGTAAGTATTTTCTATAAATGACGAATAATTCTCAATAATTAGAAGCTAGATATTATCCTTCCATGCAGATAGAATATTACTACAACATTTTTTCTTCTTTGGCTAATTAATAGTTTCCTATAAATATGTCCATTTTATTACATTTAGTTTATTTTACGAATTCAAATAAAAAATATTTCATATAATATAAACTTGTAAATTACTTGATCACATGTCGTGCAATCAAAAGTTTTCTTTTTATTACAATTTACTATCTGTAGAAAACTTAAAAAGAATATAAAGTGGTTAAGTATTATAAATAATTTATGGAATCATTTGAAAATACAAATTAATGGAAAAATTAATGAAATTTCAAATTCTTTGACTGAATGAATGAATTTGTAAATAATCAACATTGGGTAATCTGATTTATTACGTTGAAATTTTATACGAAAAAGATATATATCACGTATATATATATATATATATATATATATATATATATATATATATATATATATATCTGAAATATAGTTTACCAGATTTAATATTTATTCAATATTTATATTAAAAATTTAATATTTACCTGTAATTTTACATACAAAGCAATCTAGAAACTAGTATTATTTAAAACGTTCATTCAAATTCATAAGAGATAAATGTATTAAAAGTATGTCTTTTAAATAAGACGTGGTCTATTATATAAGTAATTTAAAAAATAAAAATTACAATGTATATATATATATAATAAATATAGATAAAATTATAAAAAGTATAGACTTCAGATTCAGCTAATTACAAATGAATAATAATATTGAATCCAGTAAAGAACAAAGATAGAAAATTCTATATTTCATATTCAATAAACTGATAATATATGAATGTAAAACACTCAAAAAGTGAGTAGGAGAGAGAGAGAGAGGGGAGAGAGAGAGAGAGAGAGACAGAGAGAGAGAGAGAGAGAGACAGAGAGAGAGAGAGAGAGAGAGAGAGAGATAAATGAAAGAATTGATGGCGATAAGAAGGGACTAAAAGAGTGCTAATGATAAAGGGGAGGATATAAAAGATTGATGAGTATGTAATGATGGAAGTCAAACAATTCCTGATAAAGAAGAGATAAAAGAGAAAGAAATAGATAAATAGAAGTGTAATGAAGCGTAAGAATGAAAGATAAACGGTCAGTCTAACTTATTGACATAGAATGTCACAACTATATGTATGAAACACTAATAAAAGTATAATAAATTAAAAATATTATTTGAATCCGTAAGTTTTATATTTGTCGTTTAGTATCAACAAAATTGTTTTCTTTGTATATCTTTTATTTTAATTTAAACTATTTAATTAAAATTTCGTATTTACTGTTTCAGTAAAAAATTGAATTAATTTTGACATGTATTTATACAACAATATTACTATAAAAATTTATTGCCAAATTATTAATTCAGTTCAATTATTAACTCTTGTTTTGTTCATGATATTATTAATATTTTAGAATAGTTGCTAAGTCTATCTTACACAAATCTTTCCTATAATTATATTTACACATATGAAACATTGAAATTTTTTTTATTAAATTCACATATTTTCTATGAGCAACACCATTACATGAAAAAACTTCAATTTTTATCTTGTAAACTTTGATTTATGAAATATAATAAGAACTATTTGAAATCTCATAAGTGTACGATTGTTCCTTTATAGAATAATATATGATCTTTAATGAGAGTTATACAAATTTTTTTATTTCTTTTTGAAAATTAAAATTAAATTGTCACATTATTACTTTTGATTGTAAAATTACTATACCATTATAAAAATTACAATAAATAATTTTATCACATTTATACTTTTCGTTCAAACTATTTACAATATTTCTGAAACTTTATATATTCATTACATACGTTATGCATTCCTTGTTTTAATTCTATCAATATTTTTGAAATAGGCAATGTTATTCGAACAATTATAGTAATATATTTTTTTAATGAATACCGTATTTGTAATATTTATTATGTACATTAAGTTCCTAGGTAACAAATTTAAATAATATATTTTATTTATATACAATATCAATATAATATTTTGTTGTGCAATATTATATAAATAATAAAATTTTCAACCTATAACTGAATACATATATTTGAATGGAATTATAAATAAATAATATTTCACATATTACAAGAGCAAATACATTATATCCCCAATAATATGAACAACATTAATAAGGTGAAGATTTCTATAAAAAATTATATGATCTTAATTTACTGAATAATTGATTCAAGATATTTAATAATTTTATTTTTCTGTAAATACTGTAGGGGGTCCCCGTTTTTAATTTTCAGGCACTTGTCTCTTGACTAATTATACAGGGAATTAATTGCCAAGAGAGCGTGAGATTCCACGCATGTATGTGAAGTTTAACACATAAACAGAATTTGCTGGATATGCCAATTGGTCTCAGGCAACAGGAGATCACTTCCTGTTATAGTTTTCGACTAATCGAGTACACTTATCGGCTTTCGCTCCTTTTTTCAGCTCCTTTGTGTTGTCGTTCCCGCGAATTTTACCTTTTTTGCCAGTACAGTTGAGGTACTAATTTCTGGTTAACTTGTGGAAGTTAGCATGGCTAGATGATAAAGTACTTTAGAATTTCTTCAGATAACTTAATATTTTACTTAATTCACAAATCACAATAAATTCATAGGGTGTAATAATACTTCGTTATGTTTCGAATTTTTTAAAATTAAGTTAACTAAAAATATTTTCTTTTTGATAATTGATGTGTGCAAAATCCAATAATGAAAAATCGATAGAGTAAAGGAAAGTGTACATGAAAAATATGTGTCTCGTTTAAATTGTTAGTTTAAGTATAATTTAAAAATTTTTTTATACTGAAAGTTCATAGGAAATTTGAAATGCTGTTTCGAAGAGATATAGATATTTATCAAATGATTTATCATTTAATTTCGAGAACAAATTCATTCTTTATATATTTTTTATTTTATGTTATGTTATTTTATGTTATGATTATTTTATTTTATGAAATACTTTCAGTTTTATATGTAAAAGTATTTTTACATATAAATTATTATATTTTAATATTTATATTTTATACGTAAAAGAATTTTGTATATATTAATTTGAGTTTTTGAATTAATATTTTTTAATAATGTATTTACTTTTGTTAATCATTATTTATAAATTGATTAATTTTTCAATTGAAAATTTATAATTTCATTAATTTTAAATGATCTAACATAAGATGATAATTATTGCCAATAAACCCATTTTCTATGGAATCCGCCATTTGACCACATTCAACTATTATAAATGTTAATTGAATATATGCTAAGATTTGATTTAAATTTCTTAATACATAATAAAACCATTTTCATATATATGTAATTGGATTTTTAATGAGACAATTACTTTGAATTTCAATTTTGCAAAAATTATCGATATTTATTTGAATTAATTATATTAATTCTAACAAACTAGAAAAATAAAGCAACTTCATCAAATTAAAATAACTTATAAACAATAGATGTATATTAATAAATAATTAATTTTATGCATCTTATTTAATTAAATAATTTTTTATGATAAATTGTTATAAAAATTGAAATTTCGAGAAATGTAATTTATAAGAATTTATTTAAATTTAATAAATGTTAAATTTCGATATTACAAATGAAAAAGCTATTGAGCTAAGCTATGAAAAAGCTATATCTGTAGAAGCTTTTATTATTCTTCAAGGAATATAAGCTATTTTACATGATAAAATGTTTAATAACGAATAGATGGTCTACTTTAATAGGTCAGATAAAAAATTATTCCAATAATAATTTATTATACAGTCACACAAAATAACATTAAAAATATTTTATGCATACCTAGATTATAGTACAACATAGATAAAATAAATATATTTATCAAATAAATAAAGAAAGCGATTTAGTTCAGGTAAGATAAAAAAATTAAGTAGGGACGCATGTATGTGTAAAACTAACGTAACATAATTGAACGAACAGAAAAAAGAAATTGCAAAATTAACTTATATCTAAAATTTCTTCCGAAGTTGTCCTCATGTACAATGTTAGTACGTACACTTGTTCCTATTGTTATTTCTAAATGGATTGACTCATTCTTCTTCTTTCACACTTTTCTGTCATTTTTTTGCTCATACTTTTACTTTATTTTTTTCTCTCTGTCTTTCCTCTACTTGTGTATTAAGCGTCCATATTATGTTGAGAAAAGGAGATTCTAGTACACTTTTCCTGTATTCTATTTTCTATCGTTGTCCCTTTCTTTTCGAACGTGTGCCAGGAGAAATGAGTAAAGAAAACTAACTTATTATCGAAAACACTTCATTTTTCTTAGCAATAAATAATACTGTATAACCTATTGGATTGTCAAAAAATACTTAAAACCTACAATGTAATGTTTTCTCTATTTTCATTATGACTAAAGTTAGTTCATTATTATTTTATATCTAGCAATTCATCCTTGTAATTCTTGAATTACAAAAGTTTTATCGACAATGCACCTAATATTTCAAAATAATGCAAAGATTTAAATGTTTTTTTTGAGTTTACACAATAAATTTATGCGAAATTATGAAAACTGTATTTATCTGTTTCCCATTTAAGCCATAAAGTATAATAAAATACATAAAGCAACTGCTAAATAGCCTAATTTTTCGTATTTTACAAATTTTGACTATTCATTTTATTATAATACATTCGAATTAATAATTTGTTGCATTCTTATAAAAATGCAAAGTATTAGAAATATGTGAAAAATAGATCATTTGTAATTATGTATGTAGATAAACAATTCCGAATAGTCAGCTATGAGCAATTAAATTAATTGATACATTAAACAGTATATTGTAAAATATTGATATAATTATAGAAATATTCAAATATGAATTAAGATATAGTAACGACTTGAACTCGAGTGATGTCGTTTCAAGCGTCGATTGCTCCAGCTGTTGAATGATGATCGGAATGCATCAACATAGCATTCCGAGAAGAGCGGATTGACAAAGAGGTATTAGAGTATTTGTATTTTTATTTTTTATTTTATTGACAAAGAGTATTTGCAACGGTTCTGATGCCTTGAAAAGGGTCGATTATTATGTTGACGTTGTTGCAGGTAGTTGCGTCAGTAGTTCTAATGGTGGATTTGAGAATGTTGCAGGATTTGGCTCTTTTTTACTCAAAAGGTGTACAAGGAGAAGAAATCTTTTGTATGAACGCCACAAATGTTAAAACCGAATAGTCACAAGGTATAAGTAGAAGGTTAACACAAAACGTTAATAGACCTTAGCGGAAGATTTGTAAAAATCCAATATAAAGTAATTATACTTCAACACGGAGCCTTATCTAACGAAAAAGTGGGACATTAGTATTACAAAATTACAAAATGGTATAGGAAAATGAAGCACATAAAAGAAAAATTATTTTGAATAACATATTTATAATGAATTTTACAATGATGACAAAATTTTGCACAAGTGATGACTGATTTTTAAAAACCTGTAGGTATACTTATATATCATATATGTAAAGCATAAATAATTTATTTTTCTAACCGAAAAAGTTAAATGAAGACAGAAAATAATTTTTTTATTTTGATACATCATTAATATATAACAATTAAATAGGATTGAGGGTTACATTTTGTATAGTTTTTCTATTTGAACAAGCTTTTGCCTTAATATTTGATAAATCATAAAGATAAAATAAATTATAAATATCGCAATTTGTAATATTAATTATACACATTGTGCACTTTAAATATATGCGATTATTTTAATTTATATATATATA
>JAPYYT010001356.1:0-28107 GCA_030522565.1 Ceratosolen corneri
AAAAAAAAAAAAAGCCAGAAGACCGGAGAGAGCGAGAGGGTTGGGGGTTGGGGTTGGGAGGTTGGGTTGGGGGGTGTGGAGGGCGAGCGAGCGTGTGGGAGGTAGGGTGGAAGAGAGAAGGAGAAAAGTAGATTTGCAAAAATGAAAAAAGACCAACACAGCCGCGTGGGTAGTAAATCGCATAGAATTATCCCAGCACGTCGCGGCACTTCGATAAAATTCGTCAGTCCATGCACGGAGAGAAAGGGAAAAGGAATTTCCCCTCTCTTGGTTCCAATAGCTTTTACCTTTGGCTCTAAAGTCCTTTGCTTTTTTCGATTTCAAGCGTTTTCTCTCCATTTCAATGGCATTTTTCATTCTCCAGATAAAATAGTCGGATAAAATCAATTGCTTATCTTTCTCTCTAAATTTCACGATATATTGAAAAATCTTCATTAGCGGAATTCATATTATGCTGCATTTAATGCTATTATGAGAGAATAAATAATTATTATTTATACGTGGAATGGCACGATTTGTAAGCTGAAAATAAATAAATAGTTAATTATTAATTATTAACCGAGTTTGCATTAGGATTTTATTGAGGATTATTTCAGTAATTTAACTCTAATTGTGGTATCGATTTTATTTGGGAAAGAACCATATAGACGTTACTTCGAGAATATTTTTACTTTTCAATGAACGTCTGAACATCAAACGTATTATTCAATCGATTGTTTAATAATCCGATAGTTCAATTAAAAAATTTGACAAATATCACGTAAAAAATTACCACTCGGCCAAAAAACATGGAATCACAAAAATCAATAATTTCACCAATTGAGTATTTCAACTTATCTCGATTTAATTAATTTCGGTATATTCTTTGAGGCTATTATCTACGCTCCCATTATTCTTATCGTGGTTAGAAAACTAATGAAGGAATAAATCCGAGCCTCAAGATAACAATGACAATTCAGATAAGCCGACGGCGCGGCCGTCGCAAAAAAAAAAAAAATAAATCACTCGGCTAGTTGATACGATTTAGCTTTACGTGTCTGCGTAAATTCCAGCGATGATCCACGGCATCAATTTTTCGCACAAATCTCTATTGTCCGTTTGTTTCATTGCATGCGGATGAATCGATCGAGATCAAGATGTTCGAGAGCAAAGTGCAAGAAAGCGCATCGAGGTATGAAAAATGTGAAAGCAAACAACAGAATTCATGTAAAAAGGCCCGAGAGCATTGAAAATTAATCCTCTCTCTCTCTCTCACACACTCGCTCTCTTCTTTCCATAAATTAGCTCTTTTCTACTCGGTTATTTTGTTCACGAAGTAACATTAGTTTGGCAATGATCTATCAGTAGAATTGAGGGGCCGAGGGGAATTGGAAGCACAGTAAGTAAACGAGTAGATAAATTAGGTTCGAATGGAGTTGGTGAAATTTTCCGACGTATAAACTGTATATAATTTAGCAATGAAGAGTTGAATGGTACGTCTGGTGTGGTAAGACGATAAAGAAGAGAAATAAGGAAAGAAAAAATTGGAGGCTACGAGAAAAGCGAATACGAGAAAAAAGACTGAGCTCCCTTCTTCTCTTTCCTCTTCGTTCTTTCTTCGGAGGGTGAAATAAAAAGCCAAAGAACTGCAGAGAAGGAGGGAGAGAGAGAGAGAGAGAGAGAGGGCGCATAATGCTTAACAAGCCGACTTGAAAGGGCGTCTGCCATTTTAAGTCAATACTTGAAAGTCTTTGCTCATTAAGAGTATTTTACGTTCGAGACTCGGGCTTTCTAAGGCAGAACCCTAAATTTTTTTCCCTCCATCTCTCTCGGCTTCATCCATCCGTCCGGCAGAATCGAGGGGTTGCACGCGGGGGCGGAGGCGCCCGGCCGCCTTCGGGAAGATGGGAGTTTTTCAAGCGCGTTCTCTTTCTCCAACTCTCTGGCTTCCACCCTCCACTGCATATGCCTCTATACACCCATCTATATATCTATATCTAGAGAGAGAGAGAGGGAGGCTAAGCTCAACCCCATAGTTGGCTCCGCTCCCCTAGTGTTTCTCTCTCTCCCGGGCCGTAGCTCCGAGGCGCGTCCACCCACCGTCGTGCGGCGAGCCTCGCAAATTCCACGCGTTTCCTCTCTCTCCCGCACGGAAAAAGGGGCCGAGCCCCGTCGAGCTTCCTCCTTCTCTTCCCTTTATACCACCACCCACCCACCCGTCCTCCTCTCCGCGACTTAATCTTTGAGCGCATTTTTTGCCAGCCCCCAACTCTCCACTTTCTCTCTTCCTCACGATACTTTTTAGCGCGGGACGTGCGCGCGTCTATGTGCATGCTTATGCTGCTGCTGTTTTGGGGTGGTGGAGGGGTGGAGGAGGAGTTGAGAGGCAGAAGTCTTGGGACGTCGCCCTGCGCAATCACTGCCCCCATTTGCCTTTGGCTTATTTTTCCTTTTTATTTCGCCTCCGTGTAGTCCCCAATTTTTGTCCAATTCCTTGGCTCTTAGCGTTTCAATTTATTTGCGCCGAGCGATTTGTCGCCGTTGCCACGGGCGCCCAGAGAGTCACCGCTCCTTTGCTGTCCACTCCTGACTCAGCTCTCCTTTGACTTATCGATGAAACGAGGTCGCAAAGTAATTGCAAAATTAAAATACATTAGCCCCGATGATCAAGACTTACTGCTGCCCATCTACCTACTTGTACATGACTTTATGCATGCAAAGCTAATGAGCTTTCGAGATGAGTTTTTTTAGACGCAAGCGTCATTTGAATTTGAATTGCCATCTGGTGGGATAGTGGTAGTAGTTAACTAAATTTGAATTACAAGTTTTTTTTTTTTTTCAATGCCTCGAATATTGAATGATTGGAAGAAGACGCGAAAATTCCCTTCTCGCGTGATATGTCCTAAAGAGGTTTTTTTCTCTTTGAACGGCACTTCATTGTCATATCTTTTACACGAATGTGGATTTCTTGGAGCTATATATCTAAAACTATCAATTACATATGAAAAATCTATATAAATTCAACCCTTTCATCCTTCTTACTATCTGCTCAGCCATTATAATATATATACACTTTACGCACTTGTAACAATCATCCTCGTAATTATTTTTAATTTTGTTGATTCTCAGTATATAACTTTTAGATTTCAAATAAAAAAGCAAACAAACAAAAAAAGGTAAAGAAAGCAAGGAATATTTGTAGCGATATGAAAAGTTAAGACAGTATCGTATAATTGAATTGAACTTCCTAAATATGCCTAATTACCTCCGAGAATTTCTACATCCGCACTATTCGAACTATTTGTCTTTTACGGCGCATGCAAAATGTATTTGCCGCGTACAGTTGAAATACTCGGAAGGTAATATATTTCCACGAATACAGAACGTATCCGTCAAAGTAATTTGGCAGCAAATCGCAGTGATTGCCGATCATTTGATTTTGCGTTTAACATATTTTCCAACGAAGAATCGCCAGCTAATTGGATAAAGAAGGAGAGGAGGAGGAGAAAGGCGAGGCGATCGTTACAGTCTAGCTGCACTCTTGCCGTGGCCGTTAAAATCACACGCGCAAAGCTAATAAAACAGCCAGACTGATGAAATTACGTGATCAGATCGAGATGGGAAGAGTTGTGTGGGGGGAGGGGGGGTGGAAGCAGCAGTCGGGACGACAAAGGACGTGGATGTAGTAGACGGTAAAAATAGGTGAAACAAAAGGTCGAGGGTAGCTCGAGGGAGCCAGGACGAGCGCACGAGCAAACACGCCAAGTCAAGGTTAGCGGCCTCGGCCCTCGACGAGCTGCCGGCTCAAATCCGCCAAACCTCCTCCTCGATTATTTAGAAGGGTAAATTAGCCGTGGTCCGCAAGACGCTTGTTTTATCTCTCGGTGCAGCCGGGCCTCCTTGCCCTTTGAGCCCAAGTCTCGCCGGTGGGAGCCTCGCTCTTATCGCGAGCCATTGAGGCGAGAGTTAAAAATGTATTTGACAAGAAGCTCGTCGCCTGTAATGAAACGTTGCTTAACGACGCGCGAATATTTGCGCGTGTGTGCCTAGAGCCTAGAGCCGAGGGCGCTAAATAATAAAGAGACGGATAATTTTTTATAATGGTGGCTCGAATTACTGATTAATTTCAGTTCTTGGTGAGTATCGTAAAGTGAATCGTTTGAAATATTACGCAAGGTTATTGCGCCTAATTAAGTTCAATGTGCATTCTTATTACGTCCTTTCATGCCATTAAACAGACCCAAATAATAATAATAATAATAATACAATCTTCCCTTCGATTTTCAGGATCCCGTTATGCTCCACGAGATTCTTCTAATAATCTCCAAATCCATAAAGCATAAAATACTTGATATAATCGAGAGTTTGTCTATAAAGACTCTATAATTTAGGAATATCATTAATTACTTGACTATAGTAACAAACTTTTGGAATGAAAATTTATTATTATAATGTGTGGCGTTGAGTTCAAATACTTCCTTCTAAATATAATGTTTCTAAATATAAAATAAAGTGTGATTTATGTCTCGATTTCACATCTATTTATTTAGTAAAAAACGTGCAATATACTGTGTATTTCCCTAATTACTAATTATAGTTAATATAATTAGATATATTTATAATCATTTACATGACTTCGAGGTATTGCACCTTTGCTCCAAACAACGTACGAAGATCAAGAATGATTATATGCAAAAAATTGCATGCTAATTTATTTTTATTTATCTTCAACTTTCATATAATACATGTTGCATTCTTATTTGTTTTAAATTCATTAAAAATTATTTCAAATTGAGCATTAAAATCAAAATTAGATGAGAGGCAACAAATATTTCATAATTACTTGAATGTTTATTTCTATATCCTCATTTTAACAAAAATACAAAAAAAAAAAAAAACCATGTTAAACCAAAATTTGTTCAAATAAAATAATTGCTTTTGTCGGTATACCTCCTGTTAGTGCCTACATTGTTTGCAAATATGAATAAAATCACCTTACTCAGTAGCAATTACAAGTAATTGGCAGTATTTAGTTTTTATAAACATTGTTCAAACTTCAAATCATTCAATTATTAATCGGGTAGAGAGTCAACGGATATTTAGGAGATTTTTATTCTTAATAATACTTTTGTATTATATAGCAAACAAAAGTATTAGTAAATAATATAAAATTTTTAGATAATATTTAAATTCAATAGAATTTCACCGAAATTTAAAGCAAATAATCATGCAATACGTAAAATACATTAATTTCAAAACTTTTGTTATTTAAGCAAAAATTCATTCAAGACAATTATTTATTGCTTAAGAAAATTTAATATTTGTATGATTATATTTACGTTTATTTCATTTGATCACTTTTTTTCTATAACGTAGAAGAGTATATATATATATATATAATCTAATTAGGTAAACTTATTTCTCTTTATTTTTGTTGAAAGTAATTCATTTTCATAATAATTCTAATTAATTGTTATAATTGATGTAAATTATATTAAAAATGCTTTTTAATAATTGAATATTTAAGGAATTTAATTATAAAAATATTATAAAAGAGTCAAGTAGTATTAATTGAAAAAGTTATTGAGCAAATAATTAAATAAGTTAACATCACGAATATTAATTATGAATATGTCAAAAAAATATCCTGTGATGTATACAACATAGGATAAACGGACTATGAATGCTCGTTTTGGAAATTATTTTAAAAATTTGTAACATACATAGTTTATTTTTAACATTCATAATTTATTTCTAAATCTGAAAAATAATTAACCTAAATTTTAATGTATTTTAAAATATAATTGCAATTGGATTATATTCAATTTCATATTATATTTGAATTTACATTTAAACTAATTTTCTCACTATATAATAAATTTAAAATAAACTGTAAGATCGATATTATTAATAATTATTATTTATTTCATTTAACAACTTATAAATTGTTTGCTACTTAAGTTTACAGAATCTAAAGTTGAAATAGATAATATTTAATTTCTTAGCTATTTTCAACATTCTTGTATAAAATCGAAAATAAATATTAATATCAATGTCTTATGTCTTTAAATGTTTTATGAATTTTATTCATTTTTTAATTTAGATCGATCGTACTGCCTTAACTAAATGTAGTTAACTGTGGTCTAAAAATTTTACAATTTTAAAAAAATGGACTAATTTTAATTCATTGTTAAAAAAATCTGATTGAATTGATTATATTAAAATACAAAAAAATTTTTATGTTAACATGTTAACATTTGTCGAGAGTTTACTATGTAAAGAGAGAGTCGATAAACAATAAAAAAAGATGATGGCCAATTAAGTTTTGTTTGTTTGCTTTACTATTCTTTTATATATATATAAAATACAATAGAAGTAATAATAAATAGAGAATGAATCTTATTTTATGCATCGAACATTCTTTGATAGGAAGTGGCATGTAATATGTGAAATAAAGTTATTTCATTAATGATCCATATTGATCGCCCACTTTTTATTCCCTGCAGTCGAATAATGAAATATTATTTATTTTTAATAAAATGTCGTAATATCTATGCGTAAATGCAGATTTGATTATTTAATGAAGTCATTCGGTAATTGTAAAATAAATTATTACCAAAATTGTTTGTCTCCTGAATTCTGCACTGAATATCACGAATATAAGGAAATAAATTTTCGATTATGGTAATATTTGACATTGAATGAAAACTAATAATAAGTGCTGATCAGCGCTGACGGGCATCGAATTTTTTAAAATCTATCCGAAACAATTGCTATTATAAACTCATCGACTAGCTTAAACCGACTAAATTCCATTTGCAGCGGAAAGTATTGATTTTATGTCAACCAGCAATTTATCACCTTATAAACGATCGAGGCAAAAGCCGAGACAATAAAGGAAGCAGATTTTAAATGCTCGGTGACAGATCGAGTCAAACGAAACTCAACGGCCATTACCAGACGTCGAGAGGTCGCAGTTGCATATGGATTACCAGACAGAACGAAAAATTCTCCTCTCTCTCTCTCCCTCTCACTTTATTCTTTGCTTTTAAATAACGTCAAATAAGTATTTTTATTCAGAATTCAGTAATTCGTTTATATCTTTGATTTTGGTAGGTGAGTTGGTCGACTGTCTTTGTCGTTGGTTGACATACGGACAGCACAAGTAACACAATCTTGCACAATGTACATTGAATTATAAAAAGCCTACTAATAAAGTCTGTAATTTTCTTGAAAACATTAACAAATAAACAATATTAATAAATTGAGCGTTAAACGTCGGCTGTGTGTTTAGTTTATGGTTACACTTGAGAACAAGCGAGGTAAGAATTGAATATATTTTGTTGTTGACAGATGTTTTCCCTTCCTCGTTTGATATTTCAATTGTCGGAAAATACAGGTTTCACTTACATAGTACAGGACTTATACTTTGGCATTTATGACATAATTTTTTTTGGTGCACCAAAGAAATATTGAACTAACGTCCTATACGTATTGATAAAAATGTTCATTTTTAGCAATAGCAACACAAAAAATATGAGTCGCTTTTGTCCCATAAACATGAAATGCAAATAAAGAGTAAATGAAAAATATTTTTCAAACTTGAATTGATATTTATTAAATATATGGTATAGAGTTTTTAAAAATAATAATGTTAGTTAAAGTAAATATTATCATATAATATGTATGACAATTATTATTATTTAAATATTAATATTTACATTTTTAAAAGCTTTTGCAATCATTTTTAAAGTTAAGATCTTCGATTCACTGAAAAATTATTATAAACGTATATTGTTTATAATTATTGAAATATCTTTTACGACTATGTGTAACAATATTACGTGGATATTTTATTACCAAATTAACTTATATAAGTATTCCATAATTATATTAACTAGAGATAAGAATTTGTATATTAATTTTAAAAATTTCCTCCCATATATACTTTATCTTTGGTCTTATATTTAACAAAAATTACATATAAATATTTTTAAAGAGTAATGCGACACGTATATTAAATAATAAATATTATTTGGACTAATATAGAATATAAACAATTTCAATATATAGTTCGTTAAAATTATAAAATTGTAGATTCTTTATTCCACATGTTGGAATAAGAAATTATTAACATTACGACTAATTAATACTAATTAAGACTAATATAAATATTACCATTTTATAATGCACAAAAGCTTATACGATACCAATTTATATTTATAATTGGAAAGATAATGTAAATATTTTCATAAATACTTAATTATGATCATATATTAAAATATTTTTATAAACAATTTGCAAAATAGCCTTTCAACTGTGTGCTTAATTAATGATTTTTTTTTTTTTTTTGTTCATTTATTGTTCGCAAACTTGTTACAAAGAATATTTTCTTTTCAAAACGAGCTACTTTTAACTACCAAGATATGCAATTAAAAATACGAAGTTGTGAAAAAAAAAATTGCTTGTTTTAAAAACTTTTGATTTCAAAATATAGAGTTTTAGAAGTCTTCTTATTAAATTCATTATTATACATCCAATAAGTATTGGTAAAAATATATTTTCTTTATGTACCAGTCTGTTCAGCCATTTCGCAAAGTGTTTTATGCGAAGAGACAGCAGAAGCAAATTAGGGGGAATAAAATATCTTTTTCCTTTTTCCCTATTCGCCAGTCATTCATTACTTTTAATTAAATATATATATATATGTATATATAATTATTTTTTGTGTTGCGTAAGTCCCTATTCAATGGGGAATTTTAATTTAGCGTTAAAAATTAACGTCTTTATTATTTCATTCTAATTCTAAGAATATCGATGTTTTCTGAAAATAAATTATCAAATATTCGATGAAACAGACATTATGCGAGCAAATGCAACAAACTCAAGGTCTAATAAGCGAAAATAATTTCAATCCCAAAGGAGGAAAAATTTTTGAAAGTCATTATCGTGATTCTGCGAAAAATCAAAATATGTTGGACACACTATTTTAGTGGAATATTTTTTAAAATTTTCTAAATTTTGAGTCTTGTTACGATATTCGCCAATATTGTTATTATGTTCATCAGATGTTTATCAGGACGTAAGCAATGTCTTAATAAAAAATTTAAAATTAGTAATTATGGAAGTTAATGGCTCTCGGGAACTATTGTCTCTGCTCAACGAAAATATTACGCAATAAGTTTAAATAGAGAGGAACATTTTTCCAACAAAAAATCTTCTATTCGTTAATAATCATCTTCAATTTGACAATCAAGAAATTGTAATTTTTTTTTATTGAAATTTTCTTCGAGTAAAAATCCTCGCTTTGAGTTGAAATTTTTATTAATTTATGAAAATAAAAGTTTTATAAAATCGGGCATCCTCGAATAATGAAAAACAATTGATTTTACGGCTACTTGTTAGGTTACTTTTTCAGAAAAGGGCGAGAATATTTTTACAAACGAGGAAAGAGTTAATTATTGCAATCGAATGAGCTTAAATTCATCGAGAGTATCGCTTAAACGAACAAAATATTGACATTAATAACTATACAGCTCTGATAAAATATAACGGCGACTGGTTACATTTAACGTTGTAAATGTATCTACCGACGGTAATTTTGAAGGAGGAGAGAGATAATAAGGGGCTTTTATTTTATTCCGAGAGGTGGCGCTTCAGGCGCTCTAACGTGCTTTGTATCAGCTGATCGATTTTAGAATGTAAACTGTTTAGTTAGCGTAGATTATATTGTAAATAAATATTGTATTTGGAGTTTTAAATGGAAGGGGAAATTGATATTTGGGAAGAACTTTCGAATATCTCTGCTGATCCGCCAAAAATGAGAGATAAATGTAGTCAATGCAAGTTAGTAAATACGTGAGAATGGCATAGTGTCGGGATTTCGAATGGTATGTTTAAATTGTATTGTTAACTTATTTAATAGGAGACCGACAGGAGTTTGTTGGTGTCCTGGCTTACCAAAAACTCCACTGCATCCATCCTCGAGAATTATTATCCTTCAGCATCCCGCGGAAGTTAAGCGGTGCTTGAGAACTGCCCCAATGTTGACATTGTCTCTGGCTTCTGGCAAATGCCTTACATTTCGGTGAGAAAATTGGGCGATTTTAATCTTTAATAAGTGCAATATTGTGTAAAATTAACAATTTAAGAGGTAATGAAATTTTGTAGTGGTAAAAAGTTTCCGTCATCGAAACATGATGGTCTAGCCGAACTACTAAATGATCCAAACACTATTTTATTATATCCATCCTCTAAAGCAATACCATTAAATGAATTAAATATTGTAGGAATAAATGGTCAGAATCCTTATAATTTAGTTCTGCTGGATGGAACATGGCCTCAAGCTAAGGTTAGTCGTTAAAACGCTACCTCAGACTAGAGAAAATTGAATTTAAGATGGACAGTTTTGTTTTACATTGCAGGCAATATATACCTCAAGTTCAGTTTTAAGTAAACTTCGATCGTGTAAGCTTGTTAATGTCCCAACTAGTGAATATGTTATAAGAACACAGCCAACAGAAGGCTGCCTCTCGACCCTTGAAAGTGGAGCGCTCGCACTTTCAATTTTAGAAGATAAACCTTGGCTAAAGGATGAAATGCTCGGGCCGCTGCATTATCTGTGCAAGTAAGAGATCCATTTTTACGAATCGATTAGTTCCAATATTGAGATGGGAGAGGGGCTAACCAAGCATAATTTCAGATTTCAATTAGAAAATGGTGCTGTGACCCATCAGAGCAAAGAATTTTTAATAAAACAAAAAAGTTATCCAAAATTAATTGGAAGAAGACTTGCCAAGCAATTGAGAACATTGCCCGATAATACTTTTTAATGGACGTGTTGCAAGAAAATACGATTCTTTTAATACTTACAAATTTTATTTTAAGACTTAAATATTAAGAAATATATTTTTTAAATAAAATAATGAAAAAAAAAAGAAAAAAAAAAAAACAAATGGCATTGTCTAGTACCAATGTGAAAAGATTTTCCACCGGTAATAAACTAATGATTAAATTTGTACTAAATACATTTAGACTTTACCCTAAAGAACTATTTATATACTCGTCGATGCTTTCTCATTAGTTATTCTTCAATTCAAAATTAAATTCAATTCTCCCTTCTTCGGGATCAAAATTGAAGGACGATGTGAGAATACTTTTATTCGTAACGTGCACAATTTCAGTGAACAATTGTACGCCTTGTCTCGTGTAGGGATCCCACGATATTCTCGATCCAGGAATTATTTCTTCCGTTGGTCCAGATGTTATGACTATATCATCGTCGAGATCCCAGTTCACCCAGATTGCAATCCCATTGCAAATGCCATCCCTTTCATAACAATAATAAAAATTCATTCGACAATTTCATAATTAATAATAGATTCGAGAATGCAAATACACTCACGTAACAAAAGGAATTTCTTGAAAAGAGTTCATTCGTTTTTGCTTATAAACGTCACAATTGAAGGTAAATTCGGCTATTGTGAAAGGTAAACTAAGAGATTTTCCTGGATACTCCCAAAGAGGTTGAGCTTCCACTGCGCTATCGGTCTTGGCGCTCGAAGACTGGAATAATATCATTATTCAACACAATCGAACACTACGTTCTCATCATATTTAAACCAAGATTCTTTTAATGCTACCTGTACCAAATTATCAAAAACAGTCATATCAAAACCTTCGCAGATGCCTAAATTAGCCCGTATCTTTTGAAGGTCCTTAAACTCCATAGCGATTCCTTTAATGATAGCTCTTTTGGGCATATATGTAATGTGCGGAGAAGAATATTTGGAAGTTAGGTACCAAAAATGCAAATTATCCCAAGGGAGAATCGACGTGACATAATAAGGCTCGGCAAATATTAAATTTATCTTGTCACTCGGTGGCAAATTGTCAATCGAATCAATAATTGTTACGACGCTATCGAGATTATTCTTACTTACGAACAGTTCGACCGTTTTTCGAGATAAGGAATTAGTTTCTAGCAAGTACAACTGTTTAATCCCCATTTTTGCAATCGAAAGCCCTAAGAGCGAGGCGTCGGTAAGACACAGACACACCAAATCTGGAGTCACTTTTTTACGCAATGATTCTAAATATTTATGAGTCCTATTTTCATCGTTCCACTGACCAATGCGGGTCCGAGAAAATGCCAAGTGTATGAAGCACTCGCATATTGGCCTTTTAAAATCGTCAATTTTGTTGCTAAAAAAAATTTGTTTTTCAAACATGACGTAATTGGTAATAATGGGAAAGAGAGCAAATTACTTTTGATCGTTATTCAATGAGAACCAGAGGGAGTATTCGTCGTGCGAACCAATTAACAGCGCTTCTTTCTCCGGAGATAAGTAACAATCATTGGGCAGATAATAAATAGCTTGCATCCAATGATCTCTCCAAGGAATCTTGTCCACTACGTTCTTAAAACGTTTGCCACTTTTCAGATCAAACTGAGCATCCGGATGTGCCCAAACTGGCGCACAGCTCAATTGGATCTACAAAACATGTCAATTTATAAACAGTTTAAGTATCGATCCAATATCGATGAATATAATTTCGTCCTTTTAAATACCTGACCATCCATATCCATATTTAGATCCCACCACATGAAAACAGCATGAGCCACGCCTTCGGCAATAGGTCTTACGGGTAAAATTATATTATCATTGAATTTTAATGGCGTTTTACCGGTCCAATCGAACCTATTGCAATAAACATTAATCAAATGAAACAAAAATGTCACCGTTACATCGGATACTCATGCAGTACAGAGTGCGAGTTAATTACGTAAAAATAGGTTGCGATTCTATAAGTGTATTGAAGGAGCCTTCTGGTAATTGTGAAAGTTGTATATCATGAACTGCCGATGCTCCAGAACAGACTTGGGTAATCTCTGGCGCTTCGATTAAAGATTCTCCATTATTTTTAAATTTTATGGGATTGACTCTATTCCATCCTTTAACCAAATTGCTTTCCACCACTTGAACCCAAATTGTTCCACTACTAGGTACTACAATGCAATCTTTCTGTAAATAATATTGTATTTCATTATTAATTATAAATTGTCGCTCCAGATTTGAGCTCGTTAAATTAGAGACCTCTAAGAGAAAATCTTGCGCGTGTTTGAAGGTTGAGAGTGCTCCCTCCCCTATGAGCTCGGTATCAAAAACTTCGGTAACTAATATGTTGGCTCGTTTCAATAAATCGCCATCTCTTCCAACAGTTAACTTGGTAGATCTTTTATAAATCAGTTTAATCTTATTACCGAAGCCATTCTTATCTATTATTCTTTTGGCACATTCAGCAATTGGTTTAAAAGTCTAAATGACAATACGATACATTATTAAGTTATTTTACTAATGGAAATTATAATAAGCACGTTTTTTATTAACTTCGCATGCGACAATACTATCGGCACCACATTTTGCAGCCATCATCGACAATAGGCCAGTTCCAGTTCCAATATCTAAAACATTGGCTTCTTCTCCCGCTTTATGCTTTGTGTCGATAGCTCTTTTTATTCCTAAATAATACTTATAATTCTGAAAGTAATTGTCTTAGTTAGATGGGTAAATACAGCGATAGAATTGACAGACATGAAAATTGAAAGTAATACTGACTCGTTCGTGATCGTGCAGCATGTCAGCAAACGCTGATCTAGCAATCTCTTGATAATAATCATAATCTGGATCCTTTTCCTCCCAACTGGCATGGCCAGTGATGAGATTTATATTTTGAGTAAAAATACTCATTTTACACATGCATCTATGTATACAGATCCAGATATATATACATATAAATATATATATAAATACAGGTGCGTCTCTGTGTGCGCGCGTGCGTGTGTGTATACGAATGCACGCATAAATAATTTAATGCCCAAATTTATTCAAACTCATTTATTTCAACATCTGCGGTATTTGCATATGCATTTTTACTTAAGATGCGAGTATGTAAACATACAACATTGAGGTTATTTGAATAATTTTATTTTTATTTTCACGAGATTATAAGCAATATGTCATACATTTTAAAGTATATATAAACAGTAATTTAACGACAAGTCCTTGCAATTATAACAGATATGCATGTCACCAGTTAAATAAACTCGGCTCAATTTCAAAGCACGTGGGAACATAAACACCGACAGATTCTTCGAAACTTGATATTAGCGCCGGCCGTTAGATTTTAGAATTTGATTTGTCAATTGCATATTAATGGTATTAGACGGTGATGGTGTAATTGATAAGTGACAAGTTGGCAATTTACATCGTCGAAACATTAAAATGATTTGTTCGTAAAATGAGTGACAGTTGAGTAGGCTTATACGATCAATTCATGCAAGAATTGTAAATATCAGCAGATCTGTCTCTTAAATGTCTTACATTTTAAAAATTATATTTAAAGTACAGCCACTTTAATAAAAGAATGAAGGCAATGAATTATGACGCGTAATTTTTATTTCGTCTTACATTGCTATTCTCGGCAATTATATTGTTACTCGTAACATTTTTATATTAAATTTATTTATACAACGAAACGTTCCAAATCAGTCGATCAAAGTATTAATTTAATTTTCAACCAATTAGTTTCGTGATTTATTTGAATTTCTCGGTCCTCTTAACAATATGAGAATTTGTATAGTTATGTTTTACATACCTATATTTTTGTCTAAAATCGAGATACAAGTATCTAAGTACTAGCATTATCGTAATAATTCGTTTCGGCGTTATTCAAGCAATTTTACAAATTTTCGCACATTCTGCTTCGTACTTCCAATACTTGTAATTTTCCCACGAAATTATTTTGCAAATTTCTTACGAATAGCGTAAAAGGTTTTCGCTCATGTTCAATGAACTTCGTAGGCAATATGGTTTACTTATTCTTGTTCGAGCTTCCACCTAAGAAGCCATAGATATTATAATTGGCGAGGAAATTTGCTTTTCCGGCCGACTATCGGTCGTCTGGATTTCGGCAGATTTGTTGTTTACGGTTACAATTGGGAAACGGGACGAGCGTTTTGTTCAAAAAGTTTTTAAAATAAATTGAAATGTCCATTTGATCGGTTGGAAATTTAGTGGTTCAGCAAAATTAAAAGTATTCGAGTCCAACTGGAGAGTGGAGGAGTCTAATTACTAAAGACATTTGTATAAGAGCTCCAATATCTTACTCACACATAATGTTCGAATGTTCGATGATTAAAAGTATTACATAGTGGAGTTATAAGTAATTTTATAAAGAATTATTTTAATATTTTTATTGTTTTTCTTTCTTTCTAACAAGACGCTTAACATTAGAGACATCATATAAGTAAATTGCAGTAAAACAACAATTTTCATAAGCAAATAGAAATTTTGAGGTTACAATGGCGGATCGCCTAACTCAATTACAGGATACAATTAATCAGGTAATAAAGCAAATTTATTTCTACAAATGACTGCTATTATTCGATTAATTTTACGTTTACTATTCTAGCAAGCTGAATATTTCTGCAATAGTGTTGGAATTTTACAACAGTATTCAACACCTAGTAAATTTCCAGGGTTTGATCGAATAAATACTCCACAGCAACTGAATCAACCACAAGAAGGTTTGATCATACTTAACTTTTAATTGATTAAATTTTCAAAGAGTACTTGATAAATTTTACCATTAATTTTACTGAATATTTACATACTAGCCATCTATTATAATTCATTTAATTCAATACTTTTTTAATACGTATTATTATTAGCTTTATTGCTTTGATTTATAGATTATGCTGCTCTTTTTGCAACATTGATAGCAAGATGTGCTAAAGATATCGATACTTTGATCGATAGTTTACCTAGCGAAGAATCGTCTCAAGAACTACAAGTAGCGAGTCTTAGTAGATTAGAACAAGAAAATCAAGAGGCAGCTGAGCAACTTGAAGATGTCGTAAGACAAGGGGAGGCGCTTTTACAGCGAATCCAGGCTGCGTTGCAAGATATTGCACAAAGTCAGCTAGACATGCAAAATCCTACTTCAAATACAGTAATTAATCCAAGTCAACCCCTTAGTACAAATAGTATTATTAGTAGTGTAAATATAAAACAAGAAATTCAAAATAATGTGAGTACAAAAAATCATCAAATACCAGATGCATCTTCTAATTCTATATGAATTAGTGCAATAGATTTATGCATTCTTTTATCTTTTAATTTCACATTAGTTACAATAATATATTTATTTTAGCAAAAATTTCTGTAAAATATATAGATTAAAATTATTTTGGTAATTTGAGAGTAAATTAAGAAATTCAAGGACCTTAAACAACTTAGTTATAATTCTTTAGTTTATATTTATATATAGGGTTAAAGAATGTGAGTAATAAGTATTATACGACTAATTTATTATAAATTAAAGAATAATATGAAATTTTATCAAGATGTATTATATTTAATGTAAGTTATGCAAATAATGTTAAAGGATGCATAAGAAAAATATTCTATTTTTTAATTATCGATAAGAATAAATGTGCACCCTCAAAGAAACTCGTCTAAATATGCACACACACACACAAACACACACACACATATATATATATGCATATGTATATGCATAGTAACCATTTTATTTTGCAAATTTAATTCGTATCTATTCGAAATAATATTACAATGAATATTTATATTATTTATTAACGAGAGTGGAGAAGATAAAGTTTATTTCCAAAATATAAATTTACTACACTTATATTTTTACTTATTATTAAAAATACTATACAATATACTATAAAAGTACTAATGCAAAATTTCGATCTCATTGTAAATATTTAATTATTAAAATTTAGATTCATGTTGAATTTATGCTCTAATGTATTCTAATTTTGCTTCTCTTCAAATCCTAAATCTTATAAACAATGTTTATAATTTTAATTAATATAATCTTATAGTTATCAATTTTTTTTGCAATGTACAATTTTTAAATACAATTTATAGGTTAATGTTGTTACAAAAATAAAGCAACTTTTTTTACAAAAATAAAACATCAATTACAAAAGAATGCATATCAAATGGAATTTAAAGACGTACAGTTTGTTCAATAACCTTTTTACAAGTATAAAAAGTATAATTCCATAAAAAGGCAGCAACAATTTTAATAAATTATTTGTATTGCAAAGTTATTTTATATTGTTTACTTGATTTAAAATTGTTTAAAATTTTTTCAATTTCAGACTAACAATACAAAGAAAACAATAAAACGAAACTCTTAAAAGCCTTTTACATTAACCAAGCAATTTAAAAATATTTTTCTCAATTCAACATCTATCTTTGTACAGTATGTATCGATATTGTGAATAATAAAACATAAGTTTTAATATAAGTGCATCTTATATCACGTTTAAGTTATTGATATTTCGATGCTTCTAAATATTTGAATTGATAAATATATTTATTACATTTTATTTGCATATATACAGTGTTCCTTTCAAATGCAGCTCTATCCACTTGCCTAATTAATTGAAACCTAATTAATTGAAAAACATAATTAATATTTCAAATGGTACGAGAAAAAAAGAAAACCAAAATGTTACTGCATTGGATGTTAAGCTGAAGCGAGGTGAGCTTTGGTCCAACTTCTTACTTCTGCTGAAATTCTTTTAATATCTTCTGTATTTGTTCTGCAACATCCTCCGACGTAGCGAACCCCAAGATCAAGCCAATCTTTTATAAATTCTTCGGGAGGGTGCAAGTCACTGTCTTGTATCCAGCTGAAGCTCGTCGAGGAATATTTCTCTCCGCTGTTTGGATAGGCGACCATCGGTATAAATTGATTGATTTCTTTCTCGCTAATGGTTCTCAATAGAGGTGTTATTGCTTTTGAAGCAAGGCAGTTAACGCCACAAGCAACCAACTGGCCAGGATATACTGACTTGTAACATTGTAAAACTGTTTCTTTGAAATTGCTCCCATCCACTATACTCTTTCCATCCGATTTACACGAGAACGAAATCCAAGCTTTCATATCTGTAAAGCATCGAAAGCACGAAAGCCCATTGAATAATCACAAGAGTAATTTGACGCAAAAAGAACAAGCAGACTCGACGCTCAATATGAATAAACCACAAACCATACCCATCCCAAATACATAATGTAAAGGGGTCTTTACCTGGATACTGTTTCAATAAATATGTCAAGGCCACAGCCTCACTGGCACTTGGGATTGTTTCGATGGCCAGAAGATCAACTCTGGTATTGACCAGGGCCTCGAATCTGGGTCTATGCCAGTCGATGATTGACTCCATAGAATGAAATTTGTCACACGATGTGCCAGTATACTCGGAGCAGTCATGCGAGTAAGCTGCATAGGGACCAACGGAGCCTGCGACCAGCGGCTCTGGATTCGACACGTCAACGTCTCTGATCTCCTCCCTGTATTGCTTCACCGCCCTCTTCGCCAGATCGACCGCTGATTTAATGAGGTCCAGAGCCTCCTCTTTGCTCTTGTTTAAGTACTGAACGAAGCCTGGTACCGAAGCCTGATACGTGTTAGTCTCGATGATATCGGAACCGGCTCGCAAGAAGTCCAGGTGCGTCTTGTAAACAGCGTGGGGCTCGTTGAGAAGAAATTTGCTCGTCCACAATGGATCGCCGTCGATGGTGTCGCTTACGTGCGTCGCGAGCTGCGTCGAGAAGCCGCCATCGAGAATCTTCACGTCAACTGCCATCGCAGTTGAGCGAAAGTCAACTGGGCGACGTGTATGGCGAACCTTAGGTGGACACTGAATGTAGCCGACGACGACTTCCCTCGGACCCTCCTCAAGTGCGTTCACGTGATATCTTGATATTACTTATCTCGCGTGTAACGCGATAATTCTGACCACATCGTTCTGTCAATTCTTATTGTTTAAGTGCGTTCACTCGATGGTTTCGGCGTCAGTTTACATTACCGGCCGCCCGGCAGATTGTTGATTTGTTAATTCCTCGACTCTTCTCGCCTTTCGTCTCGTGCGCTGGCGATCGAGGCGAGTGGAAAACAGGGAAAATGCCTTTAGGAGAATTTCCCCTCTTATCGCCTAAACGAGCCCTCAATATTACCTCTCACTCTCTCGCCAATTTAACCGGCTCCTCTCGATTATCATCGGAATAATAATAACATTGCCATTTTGTCAAGGCATTTTTCATTATATAATATGCGCTGGACGATCGCTTATTCCAGCACGAAAACTCCGTCAATTTACCTTACACAAAATTTATTTACATTACATAAGAGATATTAGGACTTTCATTCACCTCGTCGTTACAATTGCTTTTGTTTTTTTTTCATTATTATTAGATATATTCACTCGATTGTTATAACGCGATCGGTATTTCATTTATTTATTTACCCACATGCGTATATACATATATATATATGCACACACATATGTTTTTAATTTATTAATTCTCCGATAACTATTGATTAGGCGATCATTATTTCTTTTTACGCGATAAGAAAATTTGTTAAAAATTTTTGCTTCGCGCAATTAAGCAAATCACTTTGGATTGAATTTAATTTAATTTAATTTAATTTGATCCTGAAGAATATTTCGTAAATGACTGCGTCTGTGTGCGTACGTGCGTGTTTATTTAGTGTGCGGAGAATAATTGATATTATGTAGTAAGAAGTGACTTACTTCTAACAATTTTCATTATTTATTTTAGATGATTTTATTAGAAGATAAATATAAATGTTACAATAAAAGCAAAATAATGTGCAAATACTTTATTATTATTATCATTGTTATCATTGTTATTATTATTATTATTAGTTAGTTAGTTGGTTAGTTAGTTGGTTAGTTAGTTAGTTAGTCGTAAGTATTTATTGAAAATAATTACCTTGATTGTTAACGCTAATTATTATTAATAAATAGAAAAGATTTAATGTATTTGAATTTCTTTAATAAAAGTATATTCGTTGATTTGTCATTGGCTTTTAATGTAGTTTGAATTTTAATGTTGCAGGTAATTTGCTAATTAAAATATTAATACAATACTAGACTTGTAAATAGTACTAAAGTAAATTTGTTTGTAATGTCAATTATTTATTCAAACATTTAATATACAATTGTGAGTTTCTCCATTTCAATGAAGTATTTCTTAAGATAAATTGGTACTTTCGTGTTTATAATAATTTATAATTTAAAAAAATTTAATTTTTTAACATAAAAATAATAGTGAATTGTTAAATTTGTCTTGCGTGGTGTTAAATCTATGTTTATATAATAAATATATATTATATAAGTATGAATATAAGTATAGATTAATATATCACAATGTCCACATTGGGCATAAAATCATAATGCAAGTATATTTTGGGATTAATTTGAAATTTCGCTACTTTATACAATATAGCTCTATTATTTATAAATATAATAATGTTCACAAGCATAATTTTTTCATTAATTTTGCGAAAAAATGTATGTTCTTAAATAAAAAATTTCTTAAAAATAACTATTTATTGCCTTTAGTACATTGTAATCTCTCAATTAGAATTATCATTTAAACTAATATTTTCACGAATATGAATGAATTTGCAATCTATTTATAAATAAATATCTTACAGTCGCTGTTACATTACAGCTATAATATTATCTTATCTGTAAAAAGTAAAGCGAGGATTTAAAAATACATTTGAAGCTTAAAAATAATTATAATGAAAATCTTATATAAATGCAGAATTCGTGAGATATATCTATTCGCAAAATGACTAATTTAAATTTCAAATAAATAAAGCACACGATATCACTGCTTGTTTATTCCATGCGCAAATGAATGACGGGATTCATTTAGAAAAGGTCATATAGTTTTGATTGATATTTGGCATTTCTTTAACAATTTCTTTACATATCAGTAACAGACGATAATTTTTTTAGTTAAAACCCTCTTAACTTTCAAGCGATTAAATAAAATTTATTTACAATGTACATACATACATGTTTACAATAATAATAATAATAACAATTTGCAACAAATAAACATTTACATTCGATTCAATTGAATAACTAATAAGACCTACACAACCGAATAGCATCCTCTATCTATTGATGTATGATCTATTGATCTATCTATGCGATTTAAATTTTGATTAAATTAAAAGATAGTCATCTACGAATGTGATTGTTGCGTAAAAGCATTTTAAACTGAGATTTATTCATCGTGCACATAAAATAATCGGTTCACTAATGCTTGGCGCATGTCTCGGCAATGTCGCTTTTCATGGAAGAGAAATTAATTAATGCCATATATTCAATAAATAGCGCACATAATGTATTGAAAGTGGAAGTAATTTTTGCAAAATTTTCTTTAAAAGTATTTTAGTTGGAGTTTTCAAAGTATTGAAAGGACTCGACGGACCCGTCGTACCTTCGGACTCTAATGATATAAAATCCAAGTAAAAACACACATTTTCCTTTCGTGCTGTAACTTTATTTTTTTTATAAACGCATTATCGACGTATTCTGCTATTTTTTCAATTTCTGGAAGATTACTTTATTAGATATCTAAAGGGTCCGGGCATTGGCTATTATTCCATGAAATTATATGTAAGATAAATGCTATCTGTAAAAAGTTAAAAAAGAAAATTTTGAAATTGAATTTCTCGAATGTTTATACACCACTGAAGATTTCCTCGAGGAAAAACACTACTTGAGCCAATGATTTGTAAAATGTAAAGGGTCGTCGTATTAAAATTGTTTTAACTTTGTGAGATGGAAGGATATATTGTATCTATCTCACAGTGTAATGGGACTTTAATATACCAGGGGGCTCCTTCTACGTCATTAAAAACTATAAAATAAGTAAAAATAATCTTATTAAGGGGGATATTAATGCCAACATTACCAAGTGTTGGCTATATTAAGATTATGTCTAGGGGTTCGCATTAAATCTATCGAAGGGCTGTACATTTTTCTATTTTATATCTGCAAGTGCTCGAAAGTACATGCTTATCGTACGTGACAATGAACCAGCAATTACAAGAGTTTAATCTTATAAATATAAATTATGCGAAATAATAATTGAAAGAGAGTAAAGGCTAATGTACATCAATATTGCTCAATTTAATTGCAATTAAATGAAGAATTAAGTTTATTTATTATTAGATATCATTATGCCTTTACAACTTGGCACTATGGAAATTATGAAATCCTTTGGGAGAACGAGAGCAGCCTTCCTTTTTCAAATCTTGAGACAATGAGACATTAAGTGCGTTCATTTGGACGTATTCTTCATTCGTAAGTATTTATTATTATTTTTTATTATTATTATTTTTTATCTTTTGCCACGGCTGTTTGATCTGCGTTTCTGCATATGCGAGAGTAATTTTAACGCACAAAATTAATAATTATTATTAAAATTATATTCTGAAATTGAAATAATAATGGCACGAAAATTAATAAACATGTGAAATTATTATTGCGTGTATGAAGAAGTTGTTAATAACATTATTTAACGTTTCCATCTTCTTATAGTATTTATGTACCGTTGTATAAAAATCGAAACAACGACTCATTTATATTTATAAAAAGTATCGATTGCTCGTACACTAAATGGTAATATAAGACTCAATGTATAAAGGTGATGTGAAAAAATAAAATCAATGATAATTTGAATGAATAATAAATAATCAATGACATTGAATTGTTGAAAATGCTTCTTCGCAAAAATTCTACATTCTTACAATACTCAGTATCCTTTTATAGCTCAGCTCTTATATAAATATACGATAAGCGTATGCAACGATAGCTTATCTCGTTAAAATATTCGCAATTATTTGAGATATAATGAAGTTTGTATGGAGCGCTGAAATATTGACCAATGAGTGTTGATATCTTTTACACGCAACAACTTTCATTCAACGCATGAAGTAAAATGCTATTAGCGCACGAAATAATAGAAATTCGGAATTCGAATTTGGAATGATAAAGAAAGTAAAGTAAATGTAAGGGAGAATGGTGTAATAGTGACGCTTAAATCGAGTTGTGGCCGTATACGATTTGCGTTTTTAGTTAATTTGCAAGTCCAAAGAATTACCATTAAAAGCTAAAGTATCAATTGCTAATTATGGCCGAGTATCTGGCTTCTATTTTCGGTACAGAGAAAGATAAGTAAGTACATTGGGCTTAATAATATTGTTTACGTTGATTTTGAGGTTATGGGACGTTACTTTTTCAAATCCCTAACATATTTTCACTCTAATCGTTTCGTTAATAATAATTTCATTGTAGTTTCGAACGAAGGTACTTCATAATTTTTCATATTACAGGGTAAATTGTTCATTTTACTTTAAAATTGGCGCATGCAGGCATGGAGATCGATGCTCCAGAATTCATAACAAACCAACCTTCAGTCAGGTATTTCTAGTTGGACTGCATAACTGACATTTCATTTCTTAAAGTAATAAGTTTTCTGTCAATTGTTTCAGACATGTTTACTTCAAAATCTTTACGTTAATCCTCAAAATTCAGCAAAAAGTGCGGACGGGTCGCATTGTAAGTACAAATTAATGTCAATTTTATCGCACAATGTAATCGATATTTTAAATATTAATTGATATAAATACATTTTGGAATATAATTTTTAATGCTTTTCTAGTGGTAGCAAATGTCTCCGATGAAGAAATGCAGGAACATTATGATAATTTCTTTGAAGATGTGTTTGTCGAGTGCGAGGACAAATATGGCGAAATTGAAGAAATGAATGTGTGCGATAATTTAGGAGATCATCTAGTTGGTAATGTTTATATTAAGTTTAGGCGAGAGGAAGATGCTGAAAAAGCAGTTAACGACCTGAACAATAGATGGTTTGGTGGTAGACCAGTATACGCCGAGTTGTCCCCTGTAACAGATTTTCGAGAAGCCTGTTGTCGTCAATATGAAATGGGGTAGAAAAACTATTTATCATCATTTTAATTAATTACAATTCATAAAATTTGCATTCTATGTATTTTAACCTTTTAAGCCAGGTTTTACGCAGAATTTTATATGCGTAACATTAAAGATGTATAAGCGTAGAAGGATTTTAATAATTAATTAATAACTCTAAATTATTCTCTTGTGTTGGAATATAAATGCTTGCTTAAACTGAAATATCAATCTGAATAAACGGTTTAGAGAGTGTTGCCATTCTAAAATCAAATATGTTGAAAGAGATGGGCTTGTGATTTCCTGCTAGTAAAATTATACTTCCTTTACTATTTTCTTTGCAACTATCGAATGAATTAATTATTGTATATTTTGGAAAATACTTTGAAATATTTTAATTTTAAGCTTATTTTCCAGTCCGTTTAATATGAGTTGTTTTCAAAAAGTATTTTCCATTTAAAGTTTTAAGAGATAAAATACCCATTTAATAATTAAATTCCTTTAATACTTTAATGTAATTAAAATTTATTACCATATCAATGACAAGTTCAAAATATGAACTCCAAACTCTATGCTTATCATGAAAATTATCAGTATAAAGAATATTAATTGCATAGTTTCAAATTCAGGAATAAATATTAAATATACGATTTCAATGTGTTTTTCTTTTTTTACAGAGAATGCACGAGATCAGGATTTTGTAATTTCATGCACCTGAAACCAATTTCTCGAGATTTGCGTCGTTATTTGTATAGTCGCAATAAAGGTGGCGGTAAGGGTGGAAGATCAAGGTCACGCTCCAAGTCTCCGAGGCGTGATCGTAAGAGAAGATGGCGTTCGCGAGAGCGTAGATCGAGATCCAAAGATCGGCGTAAGGGCCGAGATAATCGTTCTGGACGATATTGATCGGCCGAAAATTATTAATATTATCTTATTCATTTAATAAGGTGTTTTCAATTTTCATGTTCATTAATTTGAACATTATGATAGATAAATAACATGATAAAAAAGAATGCATAATTTGTATACTATTAAATAAAAATCTGTGTATTAGTTAATTATAACTATGTTAGGTAAAGTTATTTTAATGTAAAAATAAATTAATTGTATTACAATTTGAGTAACCAAATGAGTTCAGTATGATAAATAAATTTTGATAAAAAATAAATGGCCCACAATAAGTAAAGATTTTTCTATCTTTATCAATGCAAATCCTTAATTGTATTTGAAAATTTTCTGCTCAGACTTGTTTTAAAAGTAGCGAGTCATTGCAATTTTCAACTACTCTCATTGATCAAATTTACTAAATTTCCTTCTATTCGACTGTCTTTAAATATTTCTAAGTAATTTAATTGATTGGAATGATAACGAATACAACGAATTCTAGTCAAATTTAATTTTTTCCTCTGACATTTTCTACGTACTATATTAGAAAATAATTTCTTACAAAACAGTTTGCTGAATTTATGATTATCAAAATTCTTTATTAGCATTGGCTGTATAAACTTCTTTTACGTTTATAGTATATTTGAATATTAGATCAATCGTATTATTTTTATTAGTCCATTAAATTTAAAATTATTCAATTATTATTTTTACAATACTCGATTGTAAGCTAATAAGTAGGAATGTGTGTTGCTTAGTTCGATTGCTTTAAGATTTGACGAATGAAAAGATATTCGGATGAATAACTAATATGCCGTTTAATTATCATTAAATAAAGTATTTATCAATTATCGCGCTGACTTACCAAAGTTTTATGCGGTCTAAACTCTAACAGTTATTTCGTCCGTTCTGTTTTATCAACTCGTATTTTTATCCGTTCTACATTACCGTCGGCCACTATAGTAGATCGGACAGCGTAGGGTAACTTATCGGCGTAAGATATTTGAAAAAAAATCTACGGGAATCAATTGACCTCAGTATTTGTCAGATGTCTCTATTACCAATACTTTTATACTCGTATACGAGATTTCAATTGTTCTTCCTCTTTTATAATCTAAGCAAATGAATTTTTTGGACACTAATGGGATGTTTAAAATTGCTTGGGATTTGCGGGTAACAACAATCAATTGTCTTTTCGTTATTTGACACTTTTTTATCAATAAGGGGAGTAAATTTAGCGCGGAAAGGAACAATTACTTCGTCCCGATAACTAGAGGCGGATAATTATTATTATTTATTGAGCATTGAAAGCGGCTGTTTATAATATTATCCCATGAATTTATACAATTATATTATAGAGGTTGAAGTGAAATGGAAATGAAATTTCGTCTTAATTATTAGTCGGAAGACGTTATTATTGGAAAGTGTTTCAATTGACGTTAGAATGGAAGTTTAACGGCGATAGATTTTTGCAAATGGAATTTAAAAAGCTCTTTTAAAATTGGCGAATAACTTTTTAAGAAAAAACGAACCCTTTCAAGCAATTAAAAAAATAGCTTATATAATATAAAATGTATAAGGAAAAAATCTTTTCTTGATATTCTTTTCTGACATATATATACATTTGATATTTGAGATAAGAATAGCGCGATAATTAATTTAATGCCGATTATCAATCTATACGCAGTCCAATTATCGATAATTCAACGAGTGCGAATGATTATTTATGTAATAGGATTGTGAGATCAAATTATTTGGCTGATGGAAAAAGATGAAGATTTCTTGGAAATTGAAAGAAGATAAAAACGGCAGGTTATTCGTGTAATTTAATTATTGGTCTAATTGATTTGAAATAAAAATATTATTTAATGAATTTTGTTCTCTAGTTAAAGGTAAATTTAATTGTATGTTACAAATAATCCTGTAAGCTAATGTATAAATGTTAGCTTAAATAAATATGGATTAAAGATTAATGATGATTTTCAAAACTTATAAAGTTAAAATGCATTGCCCAATAAATTTGTTTGTCCAGTTTATCGTGACTAGTTTTTAAATTAAGAATCAATATTATGATTATTATTGTTAATAATGTTTATAGGAAGTAGGAAAGTTTTTAATCAATATTTCATTTTAAAGTGGATAGTGCGGGATGGAGGGAGAGCGCGCGCGCAAGAGACAGAGAGAGAGAGAGAGAGAGAGTGAGTGAGCGAGAGCAGGATTTAATTTAGAAATTATTATTCTATTTATATGACAATTTTAAGGTTAAATTTAATTTTTATAAAGAATAAAAAAAATTGTCTTTACAAACGAAAAATGTGACTCAATTATAATAATTAGTATAAAAGTTTAATATGAAAGACGTAAAATCGCAACTCTGCGTGCTATTACGAATTGTGAACTGTGCGATAAACGCATTATTTGTATATAACTTTGCGCAAAGACGTTGACATGGTAGCATATTTTGTTGATTTGGGAAAATGCAAGAGAAATGAAAGGAAATATTTTTACGGAATATCAGGCTACTTAACGATATCATAGTGGAATTATTAAAGCCTAATGAAAAATGTTTAACGCTGCTTCTACTTTAGTCACTGTACTTCACCGCACTTATTTACAAAGTGTGATCAATTTATTTTGAGCAGCATTATATCCTTATTATTTTACGAAGCCCAATAAAATAGGATCGCACTAAGGTAATTGCTATTTTGGACTGCGGCTACACAATAAACCAAAATAATTCAACAAGGAAAAGTTTTATCGCGGTTCCTGTAAATTGCAAACTGCGGCAATAAAAATTAACGGCTCCTTAACAGCTTGACTTTCAGCCTAACACGTATTTCCCGTAATTCCTTGAGCCCGAGAGCTGCGAGGCCTCCTTCCTACCCGCGAATCTCTAATTATCCGCAACTCGCACGGCAAACTCGCCCCACAACGCACTTCCTCACCCATACCCAAGTGTGCCGAAATAAAGTCGGCAGCAACAATGAGTGCGTGACGGCCAACTGCCGCTAAACGCCCCGTAACTGCCTCCCCACCCCACCCCCCTGCCGCCGAGCAGCCGGAGCGAAGACGACGAGGAAGAGGACGAAGAAGAAGAAGCTGAAGAAGCCCAAGAATCACCGGCGTGCGCATCATCCGCATCGAGAGGACGGCCGGCACGTGTTTCGGGCCCGGCTAATTGGCCCTGCAGCAGCCTCCCGGCCCGCCCCTCCTCCCAGCCCGACTCCACTTGCCGAGCACTCCCGTCCCTCCGGAGGGCAGATGGCAGTCGTGATTGCAGCTGCCCGGGCGCGAACACCTGGCCCCTCGCGCCTGTCGGCATTCAAGGAATCACGGCCCTCTCGGCCCTCGCCGGCTTCTCGCACAACCGCCGCTCCTCG
>JAPYYT010001357.1:0-41320 GCA_030522565.1 Ceratosolen corneri
AGCGGCGACGGCTGCGGCGGCGGCGGCGGCGGAGGCAGCGGCGGAGGCAGCGGCGGCGGCGGTCGGCGGCAGCGGCTACGGGTCAACGTAGAGCCGACTGAAGTCTCTTTATTGTTGGAAAAGGTGTACCAATTGATGTGGAGTCGAAAGAAAAATTGTTATTCCTGGTCGTTTGGCAGGGACACTATCGTTAGCTTGCCGATGCCATTTTCGATCACTTGCTCGCGCGACTAACTAGTGGAGCAGAAATGGCGCCATTAATCAAACTCGCCATTGAGGCGTTGATTAGCCCCCGTAATTATTTGTCCCTCTGATGCCTTCCTTATTAGCCTTGGAGGGCCTCGTATACTTGGGAGGAGTGCCTTGCTGTGTTGATTATTATTGCGAGTGGCTGGCCTTGAGATGGAGTTGAAAAAGGTTTGCGGCAGTTGTGATGAGCTGGGGCAGCCAGTTTGAAGAGAATTGAGATTTAAATGTTGTCGAATGCCCTCCTCGTAGATGTGGATGTTTCAATGAAGTGGCGGACCAATTCAATGGCCAACTGAGAACTCAGAAGTGGCTGAGACGCGTGAATATATAAATATTTCGGGGCCGTTATCTCTCGCTAAATATTAGCACTGCGAGGGATACAATTGAAGGAGAAAGGAAAAAGAAACTTATCTTTGCTTCGAATCAAGTTGAGACAAAATTTTTTTCTTTTATTATTTTTTAGTTTTTCTAATATGCCTTTAATTTAGCCTTAGATAAAGTTTGATTTACGAATGTTATTTTAAGCGGCTGATTAACCAAATTTAACGTACAGAATACATAATCGTAAAAGCAATTACGCTATTTATTATCCGGCGATTGCCTTGATTTATTATAAAATTGACTCGTCTGCGTGAAATTTTTGTTTCTTGCTAAATTCTCTTTCGTAAATATTTTCACCGAAATACATTAAGGGATATAAAAAAAATTGCCAGAGAGCGCTGGAACGTTAATTTTTACTTACTTTTTAAAAGCAAGAACTTTCACATTAATGACAATAAAAAATCAACTATATTCATTATTCTAACGAGACTTTCCAATGATAATTAAATATTTTACCATTGACTTCAATTTCTAATTGAATTATCGAGAATGTTTAAATCCTCGCACATTGCCTCTGATATTATTAATAAAGGACAGTGGCATTAGATTTCATGCCTGTACATCTCGGATCGTGAATAACGAAGTTTAGTAATTGTCGTTTTTAGTTTGGACGACTTTCGCTATAAATAATAATACCAAGGATTTTTACATTAAACTTCCCTTACACGCAACCCTTTTTCAGCCATGCGTACGACAAAAACGTTAATTAACGTGAAGTAATACACTTGAGATTAGGATAATTTATGATCTATGACGCATGAAATAATAAAGATTGATCGAAGCTTTATAATAAATAGAGGAAATATTTTTCTAAAAAAACGAGCTTAATATACTTAATTCCGTTTCTTTATGCCCATAACTATTTATCACTATAATTTTTACTAATATTGTATTGTTTACAATTCTGAAATATAATATGCTAAAGTAATTTGTGAAACTTTTGCACAAGATGTTAAAGCACTGGATGTCTTATAATTCAAGTGAGAGATTTTTAAAAAAAAATTCCATTTCTAGTAAATATGTAACGAATTAAGCTTTAAAAGTGCAACTTTTCTTTTACTCTCAATTAATGAATATTTCAACCTTAACTTTATATTATTAACAGAGGCTTTGTTGGCAAATATTGCGAGACATTTGCATGTCCACTGTTAATTTTCAACATAAAGCAGCTCACATTCCAACAAACGTCCGAAGAAATATAATGAAATTTTGAAGAAATCGGATGGCTGATAAGTTCGAACGCAAAATAGTTTTAAGAAAATGATTTGCGAATGGTTCTTCAGTTAGGTCGTTTGTATGTACAATGACTTCTATTTTAATCACGGCGTATAAGGAAAAAATACCAGAACAAATACCCATTATCTCCACTCAACTTGAAATTTCATTTCAAGTTGCTATAAATATGCACTCGTTCATCATGTTTTTTAACATTTATAAGATATGTTTTCCTATGAATTTTCTCTCTTTTTTTTGTTCCCATCGTAATTTTGTCTTAAAATCTCGCCTATTACGTAATCTATAATAAAGCTGAGAATTATTTATTCGAATAATTAATCTAGAAAAGAAAATCTATAGAGCTGCAATTGCGCCGTATGCGAGTAAAAAGATGTATTTATGATAATAAATAGGGAACGAAATTATTAAATGATGGCTCAAACAGTTGTCCCTGAGATTATTATTGTCATCGTTTTGTCGTTGTTGTCGTCGTTGTCTTTGTTATCGTCGTTGTCCTTGTTGTTGTTGTCGTTGTTGTCCTTGTTGTTGTTGTTGTTGTTGTTGTCAAGTAAAGACGGTAAGAAGCCTCGGTGCGCGTAAGAAAATTGCATTGACTAGTAGTGGGTAGTCGGCGAAAAGATAAGGAGAGTAAAAGTGCTGAAAAGGAAAAATCGCGTGTACGTGCGGTGCGATGCCTATTTGCCTTGGACTCGAGTTAGAATTCAAGCAGCTGCGAATCGATAAAATATCGAACTTATCGAAGGGAATTGGCACTCTTGCGCCCACACTTGGCTGCTGCTGCGGCGCTTCGCTCCTCTCAATGCCCGTTTGATGATTTTGCGAACGTTTTCCCCGACTTATAAACACATCGAGCCATGTAGTGCCCGATCCCCGTCGCCAGAGGGAGCCAGGCGGAGTGGGAGGAACGAGGAATCGGTACAGAACGGGATCGAGCAGTTGCGTGAATCATCGAATGCCAGCGGATTCGGCGTTCGGCCAATTAATGCGATAACGAGAATTGCATAAGCTCGTGGAAGCGGCGGGGAAGCAGCGCCGGGAGCGCGGATGACGAAGCGATTGGCTTTCGATTAAGAGGCGAGTGGCCGCCCGAGCGGCAGCGATCCAATTCCGTCATTAAATTCTTGTTATCGATTCCGGTTCTCATTCGCGCAGGCGTGCGCGACTTGTGCCTCCTTAGGGCCAACATAACAACATCGAGCGGAATCCGATGCATTAGCGAAAGTTGTCCGAAGCTGGCTGTTTCTTCGAAACATGGCCGAAGATCGTCCCGCAGAGAAATTTCGCGTGAAGTGAAAAGTCAATAGGAAGGACCCGGAGAGTTGAGCCCGCCCGCAACGAGGGCGAGAGACGTGTGCCTCGCGCGTTAGCGTCCACGAGCGTAATGAGCTCGATACACTTCGCCGTTCATCCCCTGCCAGGGACGGACGACCAGCTCAACGACAGGTCAGTGTCTGGCCGTGTGCGACTCCCTCCCGATCTCCATTTCTTTTCGACGTTAGCCCTCTGTTCACGGGCATCTATCGGTCGGAGGAGGGCCCGAGCGGCTGGCAATGGCCGCGCTGATGTGGTCGCCAGGGCCCCGCGGCTATTGTCGCCCCCCGACCTGGGAACGACCGTTTTATTCCCCCTCGCCTTCTCGATGTTTTGGACATTCCGCATCCTGATGTTTTTGCACACGCGTGCATACGTGTCTATATACATGCATGCTACTGCCTGCCCGAGCGAGCGAGCGAGCGCGCGCGCGCCCTCCCTCGTATGGATGCGTGCGTGCGTGCGTGCCTATGTGTGTGTGTGTGCGCGCGCGCGCGCGTGTGTACACGTTCGCGGGTGCGTGCGTGCGTGCGTGCGTGCGTGCCTGCGTAGTGCACGCGGGTGCTTGTGTGTGTGGGGTCGTGTAACTTTTGTAACATGACTTCACTTACTTGGAGGCAGTTACCAAGTTTCCGATATTTTCGCCATCCTGGGATTCTCTTCTCTAGCTTTTTCCATTCTTTCATTCTTTCTTTTTTTTTTTTTTTTTCTTTTGGTATTAAGATGGGTCGTTGATAGCGCAGTTGTTTATACAAGTTCATTCAAATCGAAAGCCTACGCCAGCCTCAATGCTTAATAAAGTCTATTCATGTGTTGCTTATTATTACACTTCGCATTGTATAATCCTGGCATCAATCATTTTTAAATACATAATAAATTATACGTATCATCATCGTTTGACAGTCATCGTGCATTCCATTCCATTCTATCCAAACAATATTGTAGTCGTCCAATTATCCTACATTGTGACTTACTTATTCCAATATTAAAAAATGCAACTAAATTAATCACAAAACTGTAATTCCATATCACAAACAAGATATTGTATTTTTATACAACGTCTACTAAATTAATGATCGATATCTTATGTATATAATTATTTCTTTGTAAATGTATAGGTAAATAGTAAAACTCAAATTATTTTTTTAGCTCTGTCATTTATTAGTCGCATGCAATTTTATGTCATTTTATATTACAACCAATTATTAATCTAAAGTAGTGTTAATCAATGTCCTAGCAGTAGTACTAAAGTAACTATAAAAGTCTTGCTTAATCGATATTTTTCAAAATTCATTAATAATTTTTATTTGGCAATTGAATAATGAATATAATTAAAATTTATTCTCTTATAAGCTGGGTTGGCTCTTTAATTTGAGGTTACAAATTATGAAAATATAACTAAATGTAACTCAAAATTCAATCTGTTAAAATTATAGATAATTTTATCATAAACATATATTGCCTTTTATTACAATTTAATATAGCAATTTACATATTATATATTGTATTAATTTTGCCATTATTAATGTATTTATAATACAATAGCTTTTAAAAACTATTGATATGGCTGACCAATATTATTAACTAATCGAATATCTTTCCATGATATTTTCAGATTAAGAGAAGTTGCAGAAAAAATTAACAAATATGGTTTTGTTACACCACCAGCCCTTAATGGGCTTAAAGTGCCAGTTAAACGAATTGTTGTTGGACCATCGCATGTTGGATTACTTATGGAAGACAACAGAATTTGCCGCGTCGCATTCACAGTTCTATATGACAGATTGGATTTGCGAAAAAGTGAACCAAGCAGAAAGTAAGTCAATGTCACGGCTTAATCATTTATTTTCTATTATAATAATGAAAATATTATTTACACAAGAGTACAGTCATAAAATTAATATGTGCATTATTTACATGCTATTTAAGTATTTTAAACAGTAGACGAAAAACAAACAAAATTTTATTTGATTTTCTTGTTTGTCAGCAAGTTTATGTCCATACATAGCTGTACTTAAATTAATAGTTAAAGTCATTTATGGCATTTTTCTCACTGAAAAAACAAACAAGTAACCAATTGCTACTAAAGTAATATTAATAACGTTTTGAAGCGCACTTTTGATTACTCTGAGCCCTTTTACAGGCAATGGGCCAAGAAACAATTTTTGAAATTATTACATTTACCCTCATTACCTTGTAAATTAGGAATTTAATTCCAAATGAATAAGCTCGTGATACTTTACACATCGTGTACATTGCTAAAGGATTTAAATCGGCATTACTGATACCAGCGATACGAGAGCTTTTATAGCAATTGGTTGCTTAAAAATGCTTAAATTGCATTCGCATACAAACACACCTTGCAACTTGTTGAATGCATTGCATAGGTAGATTGTATATATAAACGTATTGTATTGCTAATATATTATAATAATGTAGATAATAGATTATATATATAAACGTATTGTATAGACAGATGTGGGAGGGGTGCTTTTCAAGCCTGAAATATTCTATATAATTGCATTTTCTGCCTGACGAAGTGACGCACAACTGAAGGGCTCGCTTTTCCACAGCACCAGCAAAAGCCACGTGGGCAATTCGACCTCGGCCCCCAGCAGCAGCGGGAACACCGGCGGCGGGGGCGGCAGCAGCGCCGGGGCCAGCAGTAGCAGCAGCAGCAGCCGCGCCGGCATCTCGCGCTCGCGCGCCCGCATAATGCGCAGCAGCTCGGCCATCCGGGGCGGCGGCAGCGGTGGCGGCAGTGGTACCAGCGGTGCCGGGGCCACGGGCAGCGGAGGCGGTGCCGGGAGCGGGAGCAGCAGTCGCATTGGACCCCCCGGGGTCATCATGAGTGGCGGGAGCGGCAGCAGCTCGAGGCCCATCGTTTCTGTACCACCGCCATTCGTGCCCGAAGACCTCATATCACAAGTACGTACGGCCTTGGCCGGGTCGAATCGCTCGGGATTAAGAGCAGCTCGATCTGCCATTTGATCAAATGTGTACCGTTCGGTCCGAGATTTCCATGTCGCGAACGTGTTCCATGAAATGAAGTGAGTTTTCAAGTGTTAAAAAGTGAATCGGTGTTATGGGTAGAGACGATCTCTGGTCGTGTGTTTGTTGGAGCTGTGGGGTGGTGAGCGAAAGCTCTGAAAAGTTGCATTAGCAATGGGGGAAGTTGTTGCTTTGGTAAGCTAGAAACATTTACTAATTAAAGGTTTGATTCAACGTTCAACTATGTGTTGTGCATGAAATTCAATTATTTAATATGCACAACATTAGCATTTTCATTATATATTTTAACAACAGTATTTATTGCCGATGCTGTTGTTGTTGTTGTTATTATTGTTATTGTTACAAGGCAGCTTATTGGCTTTTTAAAAATATTGTATACACCACTTTGGTACATAATATTGGAAATAATTTGTTCTTTACTTAATTTTCAAAAGAAGACATTTTGTCTCGTAAATAAGATATGCATATATGTATTTATATTATTATAAAGTATGTAAAGTATTCATTTACATAATTGAGATTTCTTGGTCACAGTAAAATGTAATTTTATTGATAAATAGATGAAAATAGTATTTGTACATTTTAATAATGTAACACACATTTGGAAGATAATTAAGAATTATCATAAAATACAGTTGAAAACTTATATGGAATTATGAATTTTAAATATCTCTATTTCTATATCAAACAGCTGAATTTTAAATTTGGGGAATGAACGTATCTTTAAAAAATTGTCGAATCTGTATACTTCAATTGCTGGTCAAATTTCAATTCCGAGACAGATATAAAGATACGTGAAAGATATAGATTAATATACTATGAATTTTTTTAATAATTTGATCAGATAATTTTTAATTGATTTCTTCATAAGATTTTCAAGCATTTTATTTACATTGAAAAAATTGGAAATGCCATAATTTCACAGCATTAATTAGACTTTAACATTAAATAAATGTACAGTATCTATTCATAATTAAACGAGATGCCACCAAAGTGATAAAATAAAATGACATGTTACACTAAATATTGAATACTGTCCATCACGCGCATAATTTATTAAATTGTGAGTATAAATATCATATAATAACATGATCGGTGATACAATAGAAACATGACGAAAATACGTTTAAACTAGCGAACAAAATCGGATGTATTTTATATAGAATATTTTATACAATGCGGCCTAATTAATGTACAATTGAATTTAATATATTTTTCATATGTACTTATTATAGGCACAAGTAGTATTGCAAGGCAAAAGTCGTAATTTAATAATGCGTGAGCTCCAACGTACAAATTTGGATGTGAATTTGGCGGTGAATAATTTGCTGTCGAGAGACGACGAGGAGGGCGATGATGCAGAGGATGCAGCGGACAGTTATGTACCGGAAGATCTTATATCACTGTTGGATGGAGGATTTAGTAATGAGCACTCGGTTATTATTGATGCTGATTCTATGTTTTCTGAAGATGTCTTTGGATACCCAGGAATGAGAAAGTATGTAAAATATTGAAATCTTTATGGAAAAGTCCTAGCGTACCGTTAAATTGAAGAAATTAAAAATATCTGCAAATTAATAACTATTAACGAAAATTAATTGTCCGCATAATTAATTCATACAAAAGTAATTTGTAATATTTAAAGAAATAAAGAAAATATATATCGTACGTGTTGTAGGTGTAACAACGATGTGTTATAGTTTGTTCCATCATAATATTATGTTTCGAAATGTATTAAATTAATCGTTCGCGTGATTGTTTAGTGTACATAACAATTTCATAATATTTTCCTTTACTTAGCGCTGCTTATTATTATTCCCATTGTTAATCTTCTTTTTATTATGATTTGCATTTAAAATAAAATAAAACACATTTGTAACATGCGCTTTTTAAATTTGTATTTAAAATGCCAAATCTGATAAAATATATTATAATAATAAATTATGTACGAAACAACATGTTCAAACGTCAAAGCCCCTCATATTGTAAAAAAGCATATATATTGATAAATGTAAATCTATATATATGTATATTTTTTTTTTTAGTCGTGGTAGCTCATCGCGCAGACTTGGGAATGATCGAGATAATGAAAGATCGACGGAACGTGATAGAGATAGAGATAGTTTCAGTCGATGGAGGGATCGTCAGTACTACGGTCCACGACGTTGGCTGGAAACGGCCTTGAAAGACTCTTGGGAGAAAGATCCAGGTAATCAAAGAAAACAAATGGATATCTTATCTGACGAGCTTTATTTCCAAACTAGATGTTTGCTTAATTTTCAAAACAACAGCAAATAAGTAGCGTTAAAATTAATTGTAATATCAAAAGTGATTAAATTGTAAGTTTATTAATCAACGGATATATAATTCAAATAAATCCTAATATACAGTACGAACAATAATTCTCCGTGCAGTCTTAAATTGTTATTTATGAACTCTAAAAACTTTATCCATAAAGTTTTTTATGCGAAAGCGAGAAATAAAAATATTACGATGAAATCAACATCAAGCATCAAGAGTAAAAAGAAATATAACTTAAACGTTAATTTAATCACTTTAATTACATTGACTGCTCGTACTATAAGCTTTGAAAAAATATAATGATACAGTATTTTTTAATATTAATATAAAAAAAAAAGAAAAAAAAAAAATCTAAATTATACACGCACATAGAATGTTTTAAAATAATGATCGAGCTATTAAAAATGTTTTTAATAGCTCAATGTGCATATTTTCTATTTAATTTAGATATTAAGAAAAAGGAGCTAGCATCTCAATGCCCACTTTGGATATCCGAAGAATTGGAGTGGTGGAACGAGCGTAGCGAGTCGGCCCCAAGGTTTGTACAAATAGCTGCTCTTTACAGCGAATTAATCGCAATCTCATCTACGGGGCAGTTGTACCAGTGGCGATGGTCCGATGCCGAACCATACAAGCATCCAGATGTACGTTTATTTCATATTTACCATTGTTAAACGACTGCGATTAGCAGTTAACAGTTGGAAAGTAACTCGCCCGACTTGGTATTTTCAGAATTCTAATGTGCATCATCCGAAAACAGTAGCATTAAATTTAGTGGGCGAGAAAATAATGAACATATCTGCAACGGCAATCCGTTGCTCCGTTAGTACGGAAAGCGGCAAAGTGGCAACGTGGCTTGACGAGCTCCTAGGACACGTTGCTTCAAGACTGGAACATCCGGCTCAGGCCTTTACCGAATTCACGCTCGATAAAATTATTTCACTGCACACCTGCGCACTCTACACTGTTGCTCGCCTCGAGAGCGGAGCACTTTATTGGTGGTTAGTATACACTGCCTTTTTATTTACAGATAATTATACGTATATTGCTTGTCGTTTAATATTATCATGTCACATTGCGTGTGACTATGTCGCGCCATTAAGTTCATTTGTGAATACAATTAATTCAAAAATTTGTACGATAATAAAGATAACGAAGAAGGGATTGGAATAAAGATCGTGTCCGGTGCTTGAATTAATTGTGCGTGACAAGTTTAAGTACCATAACTAAGATGTTTTATGTATTCTTTAGGGGTGTACTACCATTTGCTCAGCGAATGAAATTATGGGAAAAGTATAAAGCAAAGTCTAGAAAACACAGACCGTCTACTGCCGTATCAGCTGATATTACTTATGGCAGCCACGTGTGCATGAAGAATAGTCCCATATATCAAGCTGGAGCTATAGGTTAGTACTTGGATCAAGCTTTCGAAAAATAATTATCAATGCCAAGAGAAGCATGTTCATATGGAAAATGTCAATTAAATGTGTGTTATTATCATTAGGCTTCACAATAGCGAATGGCGTTCCGAAAGTCGTGCAGCTTTTGTCGGCAGTATGGAATCTCGATGCGATCTGTCGTTTTAAAATCTTGCCCGCTGGTATATTGCCACCCAATGTAGCGACAGAAAAGAGGGAGTCGAATGGAAATGGATCTTCAAACAGCAGCAATAAGTCGAGTCATAAAGAAACAGCTGATAGAATTGATATGCCACCGCCACCATCGCCTGCTTCTAGTACATGCAGTGATACTGGCAGTATAACAACGAGCCACAGTAAGCAAACCATTTAAATATCTTGGTACTTGGATAGTATTATTATTTAGATTAATTAGATGGTAGATTGTATTATAATTAAGTATATACTTAATGGTATATAATACTTAGTGATAAATATCTTATGTACACTGACAATTGAAAATAATTGACAAAGTAGTATATGTATGTACATTACCTATGTAATATAATAATAGATGGTGGAGCTTAAATTTAAGCCCACGAAAGTTTATATTGTCAAGCGAAAACTATTTTTCCGTATTTTTATTAAATACAAATGATTTATTAATTTTGTTAAGCGCCAAAAAAAAAAAAAAAAAAAAATAATAATAATTAATAATTTAATATTGTAGGTTTTCTTGAGTTTATATGAAAAAGTTATTAAAAATTTTGTCCATTACAGAGCGTCAAAAACGCGTTGCACCAAAAAGTGAAGGTGAACCTGATCGGAAAGACGAAGAAGACTGGCATTTAAAAGACGTTGTTTTCGTTGAAGACGTTAAGACACTTCCGATTGGAAAAGTAATTAAAGTTGACGGCTGCTATGTGGCAGTTAAATTTTTTTCAAAAGATTTGAAAGAGAAGGAAAAAGAAACGAAGGATAAGGAATTTAATAATTCCGATTTCAAAGATGCAACGGCTGAAGAATCGACCAAGCTCCTTGCTGACTGTAGACTTCTTCGAAAAGATGAATTAGTGGTCAGTTTTATTTAATTGTCGAGTAGAATGAATGAATTGGAAAGACGTTCTCAATTGATTATTTTATAGGTAATAAAATCGTCTATGAGTTCCCGAGCTCCGGACTGTTTTCAACGTACGCCAAGGCGCGTCAATATTGCCGAAGGTTCTAATGAAAATCTTTTAACTATAGCTACCGATGGTCAGGGTATACATGCAATTCTACGCAGTGGGAGTAAATTAAGTTATGTGATTTATAATCTCAGTACTGGAAGGTACGTTCAGGATTGTTACATTCCATCAGATATTTCTTCATTTTTGGGTATACAGCCACAAAATATCAGCCTGACTAGTGCTGGAGAGGTAATTTAAACAATTAATTATCCTTATGAATTTCATCGTATGCATAACAGTAAAAACTGTTTGAAATTGTGCTATTTTAACTTAACGAATGAAAATATTATGAAACGATTGAAACGAAATTAATTATGTGCATTGCATTTAAAGATAATTTGAATGCGTAGCGACGATTTTATTTCAAAATAATAATTCAAATGATTTATGAAACTTGTTAGCATATTTGTTTAATTAATTGCTAATTGTTTAAAAATGATTATTAAGTAATATAATGCCATACGAATGTGTATTATAAATAAAGCTGTGTGCTTAAAAAAAAAAAAATCGACATTATGTCTTTATATTTAAAAAAAGAAATGCAAATGAATTGAAAGAAACACTGAACGCGAATATTTTTATTTATATATATGTATATATAATAATAATTATCTACTTATATAGTACATTATTGTACGTCATTAACATTCCATTTTATTATAGAATACGGAATGTTCTATGATTCTTCGTGACGGCAATAATACAATTTATCCAATTGCAAAAGATTGCGCAGATGCCATTCGAGATCCAAATTGGCTAGACTTAGTACCAGTATTTTGCATTGGTGCGTCGACTATACCCATCCCAAGTATTCCAGCAATGAATCTTAAAAATCAAGTGGCTGTCATTGCCCTTGTTTTTGACACTCTTTTACTTATGCCTCGAATTTTGAGATGTGATTACGACGGTGTCAAACAAATTTTCGCCAATTTAGAACAGGATTTAAGTAAGTAAATTAATTTAATACTTAACAGACGATAAAACAAGATCCATTGATGTTTTTCCACAGCATTGGTTGCTGTATCTTTAATTTCATTGTTAGTTGAGACGTTGAAACGCTAATTAATAATATGCACATAGTAAAATACTTTAAATTCGTATGATTATTTTTACTTGAAAGTTAATCTGCGACTTTGCAAATCAATTTTTATGTATTTGACGTTCTATACTTTTTTTTTATATTACCTGCATGATGTTGCCTTTATTAATTATGAATGAAATTGGTCTATTGCAGAAGCAAACATTATTCAGATACACATAATCCTCAATGAACGTTGCGATGGCAATCGGAATATCCTTCATGCCTGTATTAATATGTGTGCTCCGACTTCCAATAAAGAAAATGATCAAGGTAGTGTTTGTAGAATATTGTCGTTGTTTGTCACAGTTTAAATTTCTATTTTGAAGATATTTACATGATGAATTTTTGAAAGGTGCAGAACACGAATTAGTTACTAACACGGTCGATACGAATTCTGCTCCAATCGAAGAACCCATTCCTACGTTAAGTTGGCCTCCTGAAGCTTTTGATAATACATCGGGCGAAGAAGATTCGTTACTTGGTATCGGAGCCACCAGTATCTCAATGATAAACAAAACTGGTATGTCTCTATAAGTGCGCACATTATTAAAATGCATTAGTTAATTCATATATACATGCAAACTTATTGTACATTATTAATAACATTATTAAACGTCGATTGATAACGTCGTAATTGTCAGTTCAGTTTGTTTATTTAGATTTGAATTAGACCATATTTCCTTAAATTAAGTGGGATGTCATTTTTATGTATTTATTTATAAATATTTTTTAGGATCTGCTGCAAATAATACCTACATAATTGATTCCGTTGAAAGACGAAATAATGCCCTACTAATATTGAAATTTATGTGTGAGAGTCCAGTTTTAGCTCCACATCTGAAAGAATTACTTTCTTCCAGGTAAATACAGTAAACCTAAAATGTTAATTTTTTCTTTTACTTTTTGCTACTATGTAACTCTGTTTAATTAAGGTGTTGTGTTTATTAAGAATTTTGGAATTTCTGCTCTTTGTATTGGAATAATTGGACTCATTTCATATTTATATCTCTCTCGACTGATATTCTAAGTAACAAATTATGTACGCATATATTGCAAGTTTTCTAATACAAATTACGAGTACGCAATAGAATAGCATTTTATTGTAAATATCGGATGATTGGCATCGATATTTTTAGTTTCAACGTTACAAAAGTTTATCGGGAGCGCTATAAATACTTGAAAATTAAAATACAATCTACAATTATTATCTATTAGTGTTTATAATTTTTGTTGGTATTGGAATTGCCGTAGTTTCGAATTCTTATAGTGCTCTGTACTTTCTTTGAGTGAATACAAAGTTATCCGTAAAGTGAACCAGTAGCGATCCAATGTATGTGTCATTATTGATTCAAATACAATAAATAAATTGAAAAGAGAAAAGAATTTTTTTCAATATATTTATGTTGGACTATTACACGCAATGAGGCCTATTATTACTATTACGCTAGTATTATCAATGAGAATGTAATGATTGTAAAAAAAAATTTGCTATGCTTAAGCCATCGGAGAGCTCGTATTGTTCGCCTATTTTCTCCATTAAATACTTCCTCGTCAACTATTGCACATATTGTGGTGATAAATTGCTTCGGATACGTAGCCGTAGACGCGAGCTTCGGATCTTAATTAATTCCTTTGAAAAATTCCTTAAAGAAATTATTTCTCCATGTTCTAGAGATGCCCAGGGACAAACACCTCTGATGCTGGCCGTTTCAGTCCGCGCCTACCACGCCGCCCTGATAGTTCTCGACACGATCCAGCGAGTTGGAAAAGACGCGAAGGACTGCTCCTCGATGATTCTCCCAGCCGATGCGAATTCCGATCTCTCGCCCCTCTTTGTCACCTGCTGCAACGACACGTGCAGCTTTACCTGGACGGGCGCCGACCACATCAATCAGGACATCTTCGAATGTCGGACCTGCGGCCTCACTGGCTCGCTATGCTGCTGCACCGAATGCGCGCGCGTCTGTCACCGAGGCCACGACTGCAAGCTCAAGCACACTTCGCCCACGGCTTACTGCGACTGTTGGGAGAAGTGCAAGTGTCGGGCACTCATTGTCGGTCGACAGAGCGCCAGATACGATTTGCTCTGCAGACTGGTTACTAGTACGGACCTCGCCACCAAGATCAATTCGAGGTGCGTCCACCACTCGTTTGGAGTTCTTTTGTCATTTGCGTGGGCGGCCTATTATCAATGGATTTTCCAATGTAATTGTCGCGCGGAAAATTAATGAAAGTGCTCGACATAATAAACATGTCCGCGCGAAAAAGAGTCGGAACATTTATATCGAAGGATTATTAACTATTTCTGAGCAGCAACAGTCGTTTGATTGGCCAATCCAGCTTTAGAAATAAAAGTAAAAAGTAAAGTGTTTAATCTTCCGATTAGATTCTTTTAGATGCAAACTCAAGATATAAATATGTGTTTCACCTTTCTAATAATTATCCTTCGTCGTGAGTTCAAGTCTCGCGATAACAACGGGCCTTTTAAACATTGCTTTGCATTTGGTTTTGTTTCGAAAAGTAGTGGTTTTTAATATCTCGAAAGCCACTTGCGAGCAGCTCGCTAAGTAGTAATTCGAAAAGATGATTATCATCCTTTTATTTAAGTTACGATTAAATCCGACCTCTTTCGGATCTTTTTTCAATGAATGGCTTTGGTTAGCGATGAATTTACAGGCAATACAGTCGAGTAAACTTGTGATTATGAAAATTTGCACGAATGCAAGTGATTGGGCGTTTGAAAGAGGTGGCGTGACTCCTAACCACTGGGGAAACTGTTACAGAGGCGAGTCGATCCTCCTGTTCCTCGTGCAAACGGTGGGTCGCCAGTCCGTAGAACAGCGTCAGTTCCGCTCGGGACCACGACAGCGCTCGACGTCGGCCAACCGGAAGAATCCCTCGTCGGATGGCATATGCGCGGACTCGGATATGCCGGAGCACGACCTTGAGCCACCGCGCTTCAGTCGGCGAGCACTCGAGCGCCTCCTCAACGACTGGCCCGCGGTCCAGTGCACCATCATGTCCGGAGTCCACGAGAGCGTCTCCGAGCAGCTGTTCGGCGACCAGGGACAGACCTGCAAGCAGAGCGGCACTGCCCTGCTCGACAAGTTCACCTACTCGCTGCTGGTCAAGTGCAGCGCCGAGATGCTCGACACCTTGCTCACGACCCTCATAAGGGAGCTGCAGAACGAGAGCGTGCCCGGGAGGCTCGAGGAGGCCGTGATCGTAGCCAGGAGGTTCGTCAGATCGGTGGCCAGGATCTTTGTCATTTTCACGATCGAGATGGCGCCCAACACCACGAAAAGGCGAAGGTGGCTATAGTGTTTGTAGATTGGGGGTGGCGGCGGTGGTGGGGAGGGGAGGGGCGGGGGACATTCGCGAGAGGTCAGAGTATGAATGTGGTTATGTTTCAGTGCGAGCCAAGCGTCGCAACCGCTGATGAAATGCCGACGAATATTCCAAGCGCTGATCAAACTGGCGGTCGAGGAACTTTGCGAAACCGCCGACTCCCTCATCGCGCCAGTTCGCTTGGGCGTCGCTCGGCCGACCGCGCCCTTCAGCCTCACGAGCTCAGCCATCGAAGTTATCAACGGCTCCGAGGAATTATTCTCAATCGAGCCCCTCATACCCCACAGTGGCGTCAACTCGCAAAGCTTGGATTCCACACTCCAGGCGCAACAAGGAAATAACAACATAACGATTAACCGAGACGTATCAGCCATGGACGAGACCGAGCCGGGCGAAGGTAATTGAGGATGATGGACGTTAATTATTTTTGTCGGCTTAAGAGTGGCCTGGCCTTTTATATATACAACTACGACGCCGACAGATTACGAACACCGATATTCCATAAGATTGATCGCCAATTGTAGTCGTAAAATTATTAAACCTAATTCCAAGCGTCCCGTAGAAATTCTCTGCCAAATGTGGCGAATGAGATGGTTTTAATGATTGCGTGGCTTATTTTTCGTTTATATTTTCACTGGTGTTGCGTACGCAATGTTGTTCAGCAAAGCTTAATGCCCTTAGAAGTGCCAATGGACCTGGACGGTGACATTAGCGAGCACGAGGAGTCGTCCGCGGCTGTTAACACGCAACCACTTGGCGAGGTGGACAGTGGGGCCGGGGGCACGGGTGAGGAGCCGGCCGGAGACGGTGAGTCGGACACCGAGCTCGACCTGCTCGTCGAGGCGGAGACCGAGTCCGATTCGGATGACAATCACAGCAATCAGGACGCGGCCTCGGCCCAGCGCAGTGTTCAGACGGGCGCGACCGCCGGCTCGGACGGAGGCATGAACTCGATATTGCTGTACCCGGAGGACGAGTCGGGCGAGTCTAGCCAGCAGGAGGACGACGAGAGCGAGGCGGGAGAGACCGACGAGCAAGACACGGAAGAGTTTCAAATCGGCGACGAGCAGCTTGAACGACGGAGGTTGGCCTTATTGTTAATTTTGGCCCTTTGGCGAATGGAGTCATTGTATTATAGGGAATGGGCAGCAGCGGTAGCCCAGTGAAGAGCGTTCGTCGGCATATAGGATGGGGCAGGCCATTGACCACGATTATTTTGCATTTCCAGTGGCTCGACCGGGCATTCGCACCGCAATAACCTGGCACCCGTCTCGATGCAGTGGGCCATCCGTAACAGAGACTCGAGCACGCGAACGGCGGGCTTGAGAGTGACGGGAGGCAGCAATCTCGTGTTCATCGACCCCTCGTCGCTGAGACGCTCGACCGCGACCTCGGCCGTACCCGCGGCCCAAGAGCCAATAACAATGGGCACGACCGCGAGCTGCTTGGCTCGAGCCTTTGGCATTGTGATTCGACAGATTGCCGATCTGCTGACGATGATGCAGGACTATAAAATGGTAGCCCCGTCACTGCCAAGGACGTTGGAAGTGACGTTTTTGGATGCGATTAGCTTGCAGGTATGACGCTGATTTATTTATCGATGTGGCTTCTATCGCCAATGCGATTTCATCGAAAACATCCTCTCGCAGATGTATCTGGAGGCGCACTTGAAACCAACCTGGGATTGGCTGCTGACGGTTATGGATGCCACCGAGGCGCAATTACGATTCGGCGTTTCGTTGACGCGTAGCGCCGACCCAACGCACCCAGAGCATCCTCTCAACAGTGCGCCCTCCTTGTCGGGCGGCAATTTCACGGGCCTGTTGAACTCGGCGGCCTTGTCACTGTCTCTGCAGGGTAACTCGGGGAGAAACGCGCGTAGCGGTATTACGGCAACTTCCAACATCTCCACGTCGCAGAACTCTACGAGGGTGACCGTTGGCTTTACAGGAGTTAGCGAAGCTTCGCGCACCAATAGAGAGCGTAAATATATTTAATAACAGGAATTTTGAAGTTCGAGGTTGCGCATTACGAGGCCCAACGTTCACGTTTCGATTTTATATAAGAATGTCGAGTTTTGCTGAAACATTGCAATACCAAAGTGCACTTGGCCCTAGATTTATCGAATAATTTAAAACAGCGGTTAATATTAAAATGATGTCTCAAGTGTTTAAAGTATTCGAATGGCCTCGAATGATTTATTAAAAACAAAAAAACAAAGGATAATTAGCACATATTAGATAGACCGTAATATTAGATTCAGTTGGCCAATAATTGTCCGCAATTAAACGCAATAAACTTGCAATGTGCGCAAACTGGAGCGACGAAAAATCCCTCGCAAGCATTTCAGTTTTCTAATGATTGTATTGTAGGTGTCGAGGCACCATCGGCGAGACGTGAATTCTTGTCCTATTGTTTGTCCCTGATGCGTGCGCACAACGGCGAGCACAGAGACAGCTTGCCAGTACTTGATGTCTCGGCACTTCGTCACGTGGCATACGTATTCGATGCGCTTGTATATTACATGAGATCGTTGTCCGAGCCGCTTTCATCGAGGGGCGACACGCAAAAGGAGACGTCCGATCCAGCATGGAACGATCAAGTATGACTCGGCCGATATTTATTTTCAATAGACCATTGCTAGATCCTCCACGTCTTTATTATTATCAATTAAGAATGTGCAATGGTACTGTCTTTTTTTTTTTTTTTGACAATACTATTCCAACTGTTTGTCGGTTTGCTGTTGTTGGCATAACAATTCCAAACTTGTATAAAAGGTAGGAGAGTCGAGCCAAAGCACTCATCATCTTTATTTTTCAACCTTACACCAATCGCTCAACCAAAACATGATATTTAATCATAATTTTTGTCCGCGTTAAAGATATTAAATTTCTTTGATCAATTGTATGGAACATTGGGGCACTCTCTCATCTTATTCTCGCGCGTGGCGAAATGTAAGAGCGCGGTTGCAGGAGAATATAATAATACAAAGTGCGCATCTGGCATTATTCGGAGAGTCGAGATTAATATAAATAAAATGGCCAAATAATAATGGATTCGTGAATTTGGCCGGACGCAGGATGAGAACGATAACGAGGAAGGCGAGGAGGACAGCCTGAACACCGCTGCGACAATGGAGACGGACTCGGTAGACTACCCGGACCTCCTGAACATCCCGTGCGCCTCGAATAGTAACAGCGCCGGGAACCCGAGCGGCGGCGGCGGCAGCATAGCCAAGGGCCGGAAGCACCCGTTCCTCCAGCGCTCGGACTCGACGCTCTGCCTCGGCTGCCCGCCCCTCGACCCCTTCGACACCGCGATGTCCGAGGCGCTGCCCCTCGCCGACCAGCCCCATCTGCTGCAGCCGCACTCGAGGCGCGAGGACCTGTTTGGCGTGCCGCGGCAGACGTCTGCGGGCACCTCGACCAACTTCGAAGGTCTGCCCACGAGGCTCGGACTCTCGGCTAGGAATTCCGAGGGCCAGCTCAACTCGTCCACCCTCATCCTCGGCCACGCCCTCGATCAGATCGCGCGAAATCACGGACCATCCTCGAGCAACGTTAACACGAGGCACGCAGGTGGCGGCGAATCTGGGCCCACGAAATTAAGCGTGAGTCCGCTTTCGTGAAATTGCATAGCGCGAATTCACTGGTCCATTACTTCATAAAACGACCAAACTATATCATTTCAACGCTCATCCTTACGCAATTTCAATAGGCAGAGAAGAATCCGTCATTTGACACAAATAGTGAAGATTGTGGAGCTTGAAACATTAAAAATGTATTGTAAATCGTACAAGTAGATGGTAGTTGTTGGCGGCCAAAAATATAACAACCTCTCCGTTAATTATATCATTAAACTATATGAATTTATGGGTTTTATTCCTTTACTTTTCAATTAAGGTCGAATGTTTTGACAAAATAATTCAACGCGAATCACCGAAATTGTCCGTAAAAGGCTTCGAAGCCTATGTTCAACAACTGTTGATGTATTGAAATGTTGATATAAAGAGGAACGTCGGTGCATATGAAGTAGTTAATGATTCGAGGCGAAAATTAAGCAAAAATTAAGCATTGAAATCGATGAGCACTCGGTTGAGTAGTTGAGAGTTTTCATAAGCCTTTGAAGGGAGAAGCGAGGCGGACTTTTTTGAGTTGAAGAGAGATCGTGAAATTTGCCCCTCTTTCCCTAAAACTTGCGCGTCATTGCAGGAGAAGCCAAAACTATTTAACCAGCCAAGTGAACCAGCCCAGGCGACCGTGGCCGTCGTTGAGCAGCAAACCGATCGGGCCCCGATAATCGTTTCGCCGACCAATCAGTCGATGGACATCGAGGCCAACGGGAACAGCAACAGCCCGCCCAAGTCATCGGGCAGCAGCAGCAGCAGTAGCAGCAGCAGCAGCAGCAGCAACGGCAGCAATAGCAGTAGTAACAACAGTAAAGATGTTCTGTGTAAAGTTGAGCGCAGTGTAATAGTCCGTGCCGGAAGCAGTAATAGCAATAGCAGTACGAGCGCCACAGAGTCGCCGAATAATGTAAATAAACAGGTAAATAATTAGTTGGGGGAGCAATAGGTACGTAGGCCAGTAGTAGTCACTTGGCTTAAATATTTTTAATCTTGTCCTAATCCAATTCAAAGCGCATTAACATTCGACGAAGCCAGTTAATGGTTAGTGTGCGACGTGTGATCAGTGACGTGTTTTAAGCGAAAAGTTAATCAAAAGTAAAATCCTACTTTCATCAACACTCTGCCAAAGCTTAGTTTACATTCAGAATATCCTCGTCTATTGTAAATAATACAAAACCACTCGTAAAGTGCTTTTGACGCACAAGGCGAGTTATTATATTCTTAAAGAGCTTCGTCCAACCGAATTCCAATATCCTTTTTGTTGCTAAACTAACGAGTATTTGGTTGTAAATTGGCGAAAAATTCGCTAAGTCGTGTGCAATTATGGCCACAATAAATGAACGGCTGCAAACATTTCCCTAAGTAAGAAATCCAATGAATTTGGATTTGCAGTCAAACGCCATCACTCCAGAGGTGCTTGTGACGGGCGTGCAAGGTGAAGCGCAAACCGTTGGTGCAAACGAGGAGGTCGTCGATCTGGCAAGCACGGTACCGGCCCAGGAGATATCGGCACACGAGACGGTCGAAACGAGCCAGCCGCCGGCAGAACCAATTGTCGTCGTACCGCCAACATCCGCGAGAGCACAAGTCTCGAGCATCGGAACCAAGATCTCGCATAACATTCTATTGGGGAGGTGGAGGCTGTCGTTGGATCTATTTGGTAGGGTTTTCATGGAGGATGTGGGCCTGGAGGCCGGAAGTATAGTATCGGAATTGGGTGGATTCCCGGTGAAGGAGGCGAAGTTCAGGAGAGACATGGAGAAGCTGAGGAATTCGCAACAGAAGGATATCACGCTATCGAAAGTGAGTGGAAAATCGTCGGTGAAATTTTATGCAATCGTTACATTTATCAAATAATAATAACAACAATAATAATAGTGGTAGTAGTAGCAAAGTAGTAGCAGTAATAAAGTGTCCGTAATAGAAGCGTAATTACGAATTCGTGTGATTCGTTATTCAAGGTGGAGCGCGACAGAACGCAACTTCTTGTCCAAACGATGAAAGAATTAAACACGCAGTATAATCTTTACAATAGAAGAGCATCCAATACTCCACCCTTGGCGGTGAGTCGTGTCAAGGTCACATTCAAAGATGAGCCGGGGGAAGGCTCGGGCGTAGCGCGTAGTTTTTATACTGCGATAGCAGAGGTGAGTGAGAGTTTAAGATTGTTTGTTGTTATGGTTGTACTTGGCATTAACGTTGATGTACCTTTGAATTTTAAAATTTGCAGGCAATTTTAGCCAATGAAAAATTACCAAATTTGGAAGCAGCGCAAGTTGGATCGAAATATGCGCAGTACAATGTGCTACAGAAGCTAAAAATCAAAGATCGTGATCGGGATCTTCGAAGACAAGTAATAAGCGAACAAACACAATTATACGTAGTAGCCCTACTTAATATATAAATATTCCCTTTCATGTCTTCGCCTCGGAGATTTTTAAACGCGCAATGTTCCGCTCAATGCGATTTTGACAAAGAGACGAAATTGTCGGGCTTATACGCGTAAAGTAGTTTTAACATCCTCGATATAATAATTGCACTTGTGTCGAGTGCTCAGCCGCTTGAAAGCTATTCCGCTCGCTGAAATAGATTTACGCTCGAAATAAAAAAAAAAATTGCCAATAGAGAAAAGAAACACGGACTCTGTGATGTTTTTAGAATCCTCGCTCATCTGGAAAGTGCCGAGAATCTCGTCGAGCTTTATCCGTGGAAGCTCGCTTCTTCCATCCCTCCACTTCGCTAAAGGCTCGCCTATTTCATCCCACCACGTTGCTCGAAGGCTCAGCCACTAACCCCGGCAATTCCTCGTCAACGGCCGACCCGCCCTCCTTTGGACACGCTAACAATGATCACTTGACGATGCATCAGCAGCAGCTCGGTGATCGCCTTTATCCAAAAGTCTACGCTTTGCAGCCGGTGCACGCCGAAAAGATCACGGGTATGCTTCTTGAAATGAACCCTGCACAGCTGTTAATGCTCCTTGCGTCCGAGGAGTCATTGAGGCAGAAGGTTGAGGAAGCCTTTGAGCTTATACTTAATCACAATCAAGGTCTGGCCAGTGAGGCTCTACTTGATCTTGATGTTTTCAATCTGACCGAACGCTGCGGTGCTAATAAGAAAAAGCAATTAGGTACGAACCAGTGTAATAATAAGAGCACGTAAAAGATTCGTGATCTTTTTAAATTTGACATTTTTTTGCCTTATTATTGGTAATACAAAAAAAAAAGAAGGGGGGGGGAGCGGAGAGTTGATAATTTTGTCATAAAAAAAAGTTCTTTAAAGCGAATGTCAATGTTGTGGACGCGGATACTTGACTGTCTCGTTGTCTTTGCCGTAATGTTACAATGACACGTGACCTTGAAAGTACACGATTATAAAGCACGTCGAGCGAAAAAAAAATCTTTTTTCACTTAGCAAAGCCTCGTTCTTGTGTGTTTAGAGAGCTCGATCGTTGACGACACGGAGGACAACGCTCCGCTGTTCTACGCACCGGGGAAGCGTGGATTTTACACGCCAAGGCAGGGGAGAGGAAGCTACGAAAGACTTAATGCCTTCAGGAATGTCGGGCGACTGATTGGACTTTGTTTGCAGCAAAACGAGCTGTGCCCGATATTCTTGAATCGACATGTATTAAAGTACATATTAGCGAGGCCAATAAGGTTCCACGATCTTGCATTTTTCGACTCGGTTATATACGAAAGCTTGCGGCAGCTCGTCGTCGACGCCGAGACCAAGGACAGCAGTAATTTGTTCCAGTTAGACCTTACCTTTAGGTGAGCATCCCGATACAATGAATCGCAACTTTAATTATGCTTCCCGTGCAATCGCGCAGGCGTAAATGGGACAATTTTTTTCACCTACTGCCTGTCCGTCTAGTAGTAGTTGATAAAATGGCTTCTGTACCGTTGTAAATGCTGTAAATGTGCGCGATATTCGGCTATTTATTGGTGCAGATATTGTTTTGTCAGTCGCCAACTTTGTCGCTCCCGCGTCTTTTTCTTATCGTCGTGTCCATTAATAATTCAGCATCGCAATCAAAAGATCCTATTCGGTATTCTCGAATGTTGTGACAAAAAATAGGCTTCGGATGATAAATATTTAGATTTATATTTAAAGTTAAAGGCTCATGTTCATTTATGATAATAATACGATCGTACGAAATGTAAAAGAATAGTTGAAAAAAATTTCATTAAATTGCATCTGAAATTGTCCGTATTGTTTATCGGTGTGAAATACTTAAAATTATAAAAATAATTTGAAGAATTTTATAGTTTGGTGCATGCGGGGCACACTTATTGTTTAGTAAATCGTTTAAACCATTTATTAAATAACTCGTAATTGTTGCCAATAAGATTGCCAATAAGACATTGTAATTATATTTGAATGAAATGTCCAAAAGTTGGAAAGGTATTATTAATTTTTAATTTTTAATATAACAAATATTTTAAAACTTCAATCTGAAAAAGTAGACTTTTAATGCTTTTAAGACGATGAAGTAATTATACATTTGAATCTTAACGTGTCTATTTGCAATTAAACATAAATACAAAAAAAAGAAAGGTTTTGAAATAGTTAAAATATGAAACGGTAACCTCAAAACGCACACCATCATCGACTTGCAATAATAGTTTAGCGAATAACTTTCATCTTCGTCTTATATGAATTAGACATTTAATTTATTATAAGCCTCGGAAATTATAGCAAAGGCTGGCGTCTGTTGATAAATGCGTCTGCAAAATATTTTGTAATATTTATAAGTGGTATGCTTATCATTAGACACGTAAAGCTGTTTTCATAATGTAAACTAAAGAAAAGTAGATGGCTAAAGTTTAAACAAATTTCTTAATATGCGATCGCAACCACTAATAATTATTACCTTAAACCCATACAACGATTGCAAAACAATTTATTTAATTCTCCTTGTCGCCTGTAGTCGGTGAGATTCAATACTCCTTCCAAGTGGCTTATTAATCGTATTTCCAATTTCAGTATTGATGTGTGCCCGGAGGAAGGTGGGGGCTCGATAGAGTTAGTGCCCAACGGTCGCGATATTGAGGTAACAGCCGCCAATGTCTACGATTACGTGCGGAAGTACGCAGAGGTGCGGATGATCAAGGTCCAGGAGAAGGCGTTAGAGGCGATACGCGAGGGTGTATTCGATGTTTTACCGGAAGGCGCACTCGACGGGCTTACCGCCGAGGACCTCAGACTGTTATTGAACGGAGTTGGAGACATCAATGTGTCGGTGCTCATTTCGTACACGTCATTTAACGACGAGTCGGGAGAGTCGACGGACAGGCTCGTCAAGTTCAAACGCTGGCTTTGGTCCATCGTTGAGAAGATGTCGCATGTCGAGAGGCAGGATTTGGTGAGTAGAGTGGCACACAGTGAAATTGAGTGGCGATTAAGTGATAAAGTGACAAATAACCCATTCATTACGCGTTTGTCCCCCTCCCCTGCATAATAAATTCAAATAGAATATATTGTGAAAATATCAAGATAATCATCGATGCTTTAGACTAATTCATGTTTGATATTGAGAGCTTTTATTTACATTTTCACGCTAGTTTTCACACAGTTAAATTTGAAATTGTATTCGTAGCCTGATGCGGACGATAAAAATAACACGTGTCGAGTGTTTCCAGTTACATTGTGAATCAATGTCCGACGGTCCTAAAGGAATAATTGTTCTCAATCGAAAGAAAAGAGTAGTCAAACGAGTTCTAGAACGTGCTCTGGAATATTACCAAAATTATTTTTGTTCCTTTTGTTTGTTATTAAATTGCTAGCTTTGTGCACTCGTGTGTTCAAGACTAATGATTCCATTGCGTGTGCCATAAAATTATTGAAAACTCGGTTAAATTGAGGCCATTTCAATGAAAATAAGAGAAACAATCGAGTGAAAGCTAAGGTAGAATCTAGCCAGCTATTTTAGTATTTTGTTTTTTTTTTAACGCCCACGTAGCGCCCAATATTAAATCCCTGGTCACAGGCATAAACTAATGACAAACTCGGCCTCTCTCCAGGTATACTTCTGGACTGGATCTCCGGCCCTACCAGCGAGCGAAGACGGCTTCCAGCCGATGCCCAGTGTCACCATCCGACCCGTCGACGATGCTCATCTCCCAACGGCCAACACCTGCATATCGCGCCTCTACGTGCCCCTGTACAGCTCGCGTCACGTGCTGCGTCACAAGCTCCTCCTCGCCATCAAAACGAAAAACTTCGGCTTCGTTTGAAGAGATGAGGCGACTGCGATCGCTTCCTCGGCCCAGTCACCCCCGCACTTCCCTCACTACTACTCCCTTCTTCTAACGAAATAACGGGGAACTTGAAAAATTTTCAATTTCAATTTTAATCGATAGGCGTTGTTTTAAAATTGAGTTATTTATTCGGCCCTACATTTCTATTTTGTACTTGGAAATTAATGGACGATTATGAGATAAGAGAGATACAATAATAGTGTGAAATTTGAAAGCTTATTGCGCGATGGTGTTGGTACTGACTTATAGCATATTTTTTGATAATATCAAAACATGCGGCTCGTGCATGATGAAAAAACATGTGGAAATCACAATGAGAGACATAACTAAACTATTCGAAAAAATGCAGCAACTCACTCAATAACAATTACGCGTTGAATTGCGTAACTATAAAATAAAAATATAGAAATATATTCTTGCTTCCCACGTATATTTATAAAATAAGAATAAATAGACACATTTACCTTTTTTAAACAGCCAGATTTTTATCATTTGTTCTACTGTGCTTTTCGAAATTTTCTTTGCGCTTGTGAACACGTTCGATTGCTTAAGGGAAAATTCATTTTATATATATATATATATGTATGTGTGTATATATATATATATATATATATGTATATGTATATATTTAAAAAAAAAAAAACAATGAAATGGAAAATTTGATTTATACTGCCTTAACTTGTAAACTGTTGATAATTTTTTTTTGTTGTTTCTTTCTTTTTAATCATTATGTAAGAATAATTCAATTAAATGATAATTCAGTAACTATCGATTAAAAGTATTGAAAGGCTCGAAATGGAAACTCATACACAAGTTCCCGATTTTCCTTTCGCCGTCGGAATGGAAAACACGAAAGAAACATAAACGAACGTAAAAGTGATGAGCAGACAAAATGAATAAATGATTATACGTTGTTATCTTTCTTTCTTTAGCTTTCTTCCCTAGAAAAAGAGTTTATAACATTTATAAATTTATAAAGTGTAATTATTGAACATTATTGCTCTTGGAAAACAAAACATCATACGACGAACGGTGTATCGCTTCTCGTTTGAATATCAAAGTCTTACTTTTAAAGTGTCATATTTAGCCTTTATATAGTAACCCGAAGTAATAAAACTTTCGCAAAAATCAAAACGGATTTATTCCACGTGGATCCGAAGGACTCTACTTTTATTATTACTATTACTATTATTAATATTATTATTATAATTATTATTATTGATTATTTTCTTTTCTTTTCTACTTGCACAATCTACTTTAAGTAGATAATGAAATTTTTTGCTTTATTCAGATTTCTATCTATTATCCTAAATAAGTAGTTACGTTTTGTTGTTATTTTAAAGAATCCGCAGTCATTTAGTGTTTATTTACAATAATGCAACCCCGTGCAAATTTTAATGGTGTATGGTGAGAATTGTACGTCTCATTTTTAAAAGTTAAATTAAACAACAGCAGCAACAAACAAATAAATAAATAATAAAAAGAAGAAGAGGAAAAGAAAAAAAAATTGTAATGCAAAACGAAATGTTACGCAATAATTCATTTGTACGAAAGAGATAAACTGAAAAAAGTTAACCTTAAAAGGCAAGCATTTCAACTTCTACAACCTTATCTCGCTCCGTATCATTAATTTTACAAATTAATACAACGCAACCAAATACAGCTTTATTACTCTGCAATTAATTGATGACTGCGATTTTTTTAAATAAATAAATAAAAAAAAAGATAATCGAAATAAATTGGAGGAAAAAAAAATTTAGCGTCGCTGACCAAGGTACCGAAAAAGCCTTCGGAAGACTAGAAATTAATAAAAATAAAGAGAAACTTGGGTGATTTTTTTACAATTAAAATTTTTTTTATTAGGCGTGTAATAATGTAACATAAGATGTAGACAGAATGCGAATTTTTGTCGAAAGTGTGTTTCGCGTACACATCAAGAGCAGATAAGCGTTTGCTCACGCAATTATTTTTGCTGTGTTTTAACTTATGTTACGCACCACCTGAAGAAAAAAAAAAAAAGAAAAAAAATTGCACTACACAGGCGAGGTGTAGCTAAAATATGAAAACGTCATTGGAATTTCAAATAAATGCATAACTCAATGCAAGAACAAAAAAAAATTGAATTATCAAATCACTCGACGACAGATAATTTTGAGTTTTTTTCATTTGTCTTTACACATTTATATACGCAATTCTATGTCTCTTTGGAGTTTTCAGTTGAAGAAAATTCACGCTCATTACTTCGATTTCGTCGACGGGTTTTTTGTGTCTACTATAGGCTTTGGTATTTTTTTTTTTTCTTTCTCTCTCTCTTATTTAGATTTTGTCGATTTTTATTTCTTCCATTTGATGTAGCCAATAAAGATTTGCTGTAGAGTCGCTGAGACGGGATTAGAACGGGAGTTAGAGGCTTCTAGCTGCCGTTTACTTTTAATTGTATTTTAAAAATCTTCGCTCATTCTATATATGTCCGTAAGATTTACAGTAAAAAAAGCAATTCACTTTCACTTACTTCTCTAAATCGCAATTCCTCTTTTTTTGCTGACTCGCAGCCGAGAACTTGTTCTTTTTTTTTTTTTTTTTTTTTTTTTTTTTTTTTTTTTTTTTTTTTTTTTTTTTTTTTTTTTTTTTTTTTTTTTTTTTTTTTTTTTTTTTTTTTTTACAATACTCGGTATCACGTATTCCCATTATATTTTCTTTCTTGCCTATACACACGAGATAAACTGAAACAGTAAAAAATAATCTATGCACGTTGAATTGAATCATTTGTGTCGCTGCTTCGATCGATCGATCGCTCTTGCGTGGTGCTTGTGTTAATTTTTTTCTTTTTTACAAAAAAAAAAAAAAAAAAAAGAAAAAAAAAAAAAGTAAAAAAAAAAAATAAGACGGAAAGAAAAAGTTCTGAGGAAAACTCACTAACGCGCTTTTATCATTGTATAATATAATAAATCTCATTATTTATAAATTTCTAAAAATCGGTAAAGTTATATACAATAATTATATTATCCATTATGTTATTTCGATGGGGAAACTTATGTACAGGCAACGGTTACCTATTGACCACTTCCCGCATTGTTGATGGGCAATTTCGTGGTCGTCTGACTTAGCTGAGCCAGGGTTTCCGGCGTGGCGTGAGCCTTCAGGATCGAATTCTCCGCTTCCAGCTGATTAATCCGATCCATCAGCTCGGCTATCTTCTCCTTTAGCACCTCGACCTCCTCCCGCACGGCGAACATCAAATGACTTTTCACCAAATCCTAGAAGCACGCGTCAAAAGTTATTATATCAAATTTAATAGTTAAATTGAAAATTTATTATAAATACGTTTATTGGGCGAGGCAATATCTGAATGAAATATCTGAAATATTACTATTTGAAGTGCGTAACAACGTTGGACGAATTTGCAATTTATTGTTATATATTTTCATACGGATTGTTGAATGCGTGGGTGGATTGTTAAAAATGCAAGGGCAGACGTGCGTGGCTCGGTGTAGAACAATTAATTAAGTAGATTGAGTTTGAAGAAATTATTTTTACAGCGTGCAACGAGCGCATCTCGGATGACGATAATAATGATTATGCAGGAAATTCATATTATTTTGAAGGGAAAAGGAAAAAAGGAAAAAGGAAAAGAAAGAGTTTTGTAAAATTAGAAAATTGCAAAGAATCTTTGAGATGGTGTATTGCAAATGAAATTTTTTATAAAATATGTAATGGGTCTGACAAAATTTAATGAAAAGCAGTAATTTTTGCCGAAATTAGGGCAGGATTGGGAAGAAAATTTTTTTTATATGAAATTTCATTTGCAATCCGATAATCTTAGCTCCACTATCAGTTTGATCACACTTTATAGAATAACAATAAATGTTTTATTATGTACTTTAGGTTATTAGCACGTGTAATATAATTTATCTAAGAAATGATAAAAATTGTTAATATTTTATAAATTTTTACACTTGTGTTTTTGTATTTTAATCGTCTTATTATAACAATATTAAAATTAGATATATATTTAAAGTGCAAATTGTAATTGTATAGCTCATGTACATGTAATTTAAGACGTATATCCTTAATTGAGAATATATTATTTTCAATTTCGAAAGTTCCACGTTTCTTGAGAACTATAGAAGTGTGAACAAAATGCATTTTCCACGGACGTCATCAATATTTTCAAAATAATATATATATATTGTCTTTTGCATCTTGAATGAGAGTGTAACAATCAAATAATTATTTTTACTCAAGCCAACTGTCATTGTCAAATGCAATAAGATTGTAAGAAAATTTGATGAAACATTCTCTAAATGGAAATTCACAGATTCCAAGATAATTGAATCGTTAGAAAATGGCGATAATAATGTGGTGTTATGGATATAAGATTTCTATTATTTTGGTTAAAAAAGCTTCTTCGAAATTTATTTATTTTTTTGTTTTTGCTCGCATGATCCGCGATATTCTCGTTTTAAGTCATTTTAGTCGATTAAAAAAAGGCGGATTTGCTTTAAATTCTCAAGCGACTGTTGAACATTTTCGATTATCTCGCAAATTTATTAAACGAATCGAATTCTTTTTTTTAACAGAAGTTACTTTATTTTTCCCTTTATTAACAATAACATGAAATGTAAATTCGCTTCAACTATTCCCCCATGTATAATCGAATATTGTCAATGATTTCAATTATTCATTATTCAATCATCGGCCGGGGCCACACTTTATACGCAAAATCAATTCACTCGATTTTATTTGAATATTTGAAAGTCTCCGAACAATCTATGTAATACAGTTCACACGCAATTGGAGCAAACTCGAGTAAACTTAGTAAAAAAATAAGGATTTAATAAAATCTCAAGTACTTACCATAGCTTGCTCGATTTTATTGTCGATCGCTACAGCACTTGTCCCCGACATACTGCAAATGATACAATCAATTGTCATTGTCGCAATTAAGCGTGCTTTTCACGGAAACATGAGAATAATTTCGATACCAATTGAGCCGACCAACTCCCGCTCATTACTACCACATATAATAATAATGAAATTTCGATATCTGTATAGATTATTTATGGAATTCGGTAGTTTAGGCCTTCAACTGTTAAATAATTGACTACTATAAGTTTGAAAATGAATTTGAAAGAGCAGCTTATTACAGTAATGTAGTTAAAGTTAGGATTTTCACATTTCAATTGGAAGCAGCGTACATTTATTAAGTGACTGAGTATTTTAAGAAAATGTATATTAACTTTGAAGTTGTATAATTTTCACGAGTTAAAAATAAACGATGAAATGTACACAATTTTTAATTGAGCTCCGTCTTATTGTCAAATTACTTGAATTTAAATTGTATAAATAGTCAATTGATTCTCAAAATAATCAAATTATTTGTCTCTCTCTCCCTCCAAATTGATATACCGCGTTACGGATTATTTGGACGAATTGAATGCTTGTTAAATGAAAATCGGCATATAACAATAACAATGAGAATAGTAACAGGAGGAAGAGGAGAGCGTGGAATAATAAATTACTTGTGTTTGTTACTAATGAGATAATTGATGTCTCTCTCGTGAGATGAGCGGACAAATCACGTGGTAGTGGGTGGTTGCACGAGAGCATGGCAATAATAACCGAAGCTCCCGGTTTCAATGTCATTTTGTCATGCGAGGTTTTAAAAATTGTCAATTCACTGCTGCACCTTTCATTATCTTCGTGAGCTTGGTGGTCATCGATATTCTGCGTAACCTCGGCGAGCGATTCGAGGAGCGCGGCGTCAGTAGTTACGGTTTGGCTCGCTGCCGCCGCCGCCCCGGACACCACCATACCCGACAAGGAGTCCTGCTCCTGGTCGGGCTGTTGCTGCTGCTGCTGCTGCTGCTGCTGCTGCTGCTGATGAAACGTCATGTTACCCTGTTGAATGGCACCGACCATCTGCACCTGACCAGCCGCGGCCGCACCAGTGGCCGTCTGTTGTTGCTGAGGCCCAGACTGTATCTGCCCAGCCGCTGCCATCACCTATATTGGCATCCTTTGTTAATAATATGCACTCGATGCTTTGTTTATTTTTGTGTTTTTAATTCGGTGAAGATTGGGGAATGGAGTACGTTTCTTTCTCTTTCTTTTTTTTCTTTCTTACCTTTCCGCGTTATTATTGTGCTCAACAAGTGGTGGTCGTTTTAATGGCTCTATTAATAAATCGTCTAGGTTAGCAACAAACGAGACTTTTTCTTGCAACTTATAAATAAGATAGCCGAGGCTCGAATCTCTTCGTTTTTGTTGAAAGAGAGAAAAAAAAACCAAATAAATCGAGAAATTGACAAATTCAATTATTTAATTATTTGTTGCTGTCATTGTCGGCAAAGCTAAGGCTCGTTTTAATAATGCGCGTGAAACTTTCTCAAGGATTTCCTAGGCAATAATTGTAAGTATTGATGAGCTTTTTGTGCGCGGAAGGCGAGACATTTTAATGATAATGAAACTATCGACACGATGCCATTTTATATACGAGGGAAGAAAATGTAGATTTTTATTGCTCCACTCGATAACGATTCTAAACTGATTGATGATTTTCATAAACTTATGACGCAAGTGATATAACGATTTATTTATCCGATTGATGTTCCACTTGATATTTGGACGAGGCATTTTTAAGGATAAATTTCCAAATAACGATCGAGTTCCGTGTAGGATACGCTTTATAAGTCTAATTGAAGTTATTAACATATAGTAAGTCTAATTGAAATTATTGATTCAAAATAGGTGTTTTTCTCCCCCCCTCCATTGCAATTAAATCATATAATATATAATATTTGGAATAATTTATGGAGACTGTGTGCACACGCGAAACTTATTGATAGAGCTTTCAGTGCGAAAAAACGAAGAATTATTAAAGCCACTAAGCTCATTTAAAGATCTATTACGCAAGTCAATTTTATATCCAAATGGTCGAGCAGAATTTTCACTTACGTTATAAAAACATGCCAACGATATAATACGAAAATAATACGAAATCAAGATATTTTAAATTAATTTATTTCATATATAGCCGTATTTGAAATTTTCGTCGACCTCTTACTATTAATTCGGCTGAATTAATTAGGCATTAATTTAATTAAATCTTAGGAAAAAGATGAGAACATACTTTTTTCTACTTACATTTCTCGCTTAAGAAAAATTTCACGAAAATAAAGCACTGAAATAACTGAAATAGTGGTTTTAATAAACTTTTCAATTTTATCACAGTATTATTAAATGTCGCCAGGGGCAAATTGCTTAATTCACGAGTGCATGTAATTTCTAGGCACTTGGCCAGTGAAATCGGATAACGAGGACAATCGGCTTCGGATTGCCTATTTATCAGTGTTTATTATTCGCCACTCATGATCTCATTAGTCTTTACATTTTCCAAATTATAAATCCGTTAAAATGTTTTTCATGAAAAAACAAAGTCTATTTTCCATTCTCACTACCAACTCTGCTCCCTTTAGTTCAATAACTAACGTTTAAATGTAATAATAAATGCTATTGTATGACAAATTAATAAAATATACCAAGTGCCAAGATGAAAGAAATATAATACACGCAAAAGTAACAAGTGAAGGCATGACAATTGTTATGTCAATCTATTGTCAAATTATTCGTCGGATTTGTTTAAATTCCTATTATTTTCTTTTTAAAATAGGCTTGGAATGTTAATTTTATAAAGATTCCTTAACCTGAACTGACCCACTGTGGAATTACACCTTGGCACATTACATGTAACTGACGTTTTATTTAGAGTCGTTATTCCTTACATAAGTAAAGAATTTCATTTCAACCGCATATTTTTAAATTATTCATCACATTATTATCACTTTACCATCTATAGGTGCAAAAAAAGAAGAAAAAAAAAAAAGAAATAAAAATTAACAAAATTATGGTGTAATAATATACGGAGAAATTATTTGTTGTGAAAATGTCGAAGATATTTAAATTATAAACGAAATTTATACTACATTAAGACGAGATTTAAATAAGCAAGCTTCAATAATCTGTCGAGCAAACGGAACATCGACAATCAAAATCTGCTGCTTAAAATAGTATTTAAAAAGACGCGGGAAACATCCAAAACTCCGTTCTCACAACTTCCTTATGATTTTAAAGACACTAGACAACTTATCCATACAAGCTGTACACGCAACTTCGATCTATTATTCGATCTATAAAGAAAGATAAATTACCCATTACAAATCAAGTATCGAGTACAAATACAAATACGCCCGATAACTAGCTGCTCCTAGGATTTACTATTAAGCCATTAAATAGATCATAAAAGCGATAAATATTCGGCAGAAAAATCAAGATAATATTATAAAGAATCTTTTTTATATAGAAATTCTGTCGGGTGAGCGACAATTGGGACTATTATATAAAATTTGAAGATAAAATTCATCTTGATAGTACGACATCGGTACGGCTCCGTAGATAAAACAGTACAATGAGAACAAATCGAGCAGACTCTTGGCCAGTAAATTTCTAAGAACAAAGTTAATGACCTGCGACTGCTGCTGTAACTGCTGCGGCTGTTGCTGTTGTGGCGCTGCACTGGGCTGAGGAACTTTGTGTATATTCTGCATGCCTTGGATTCCCTGCATCGCAGCCATCGAGTCGGTAATTTGCGTTTGCTGTGACTGCTGCTGCTGCGACGTCGGCTGCTGTTGCTGTTGCTGTTGCTGCTGCTGCTGTTGTTGTTGTTGTTGTTGTTGCTGTTGTTGTTGTTGTTGTTGTTGTTGCTGCTGCTGCTGCTGCTGGGAGACCAGCATACTTGGGGGTTGAGAATTTTGAGGTGTACCGGCACTCGGCTGACAAACGTTTTGCGCCTGAGGTTGCATCGGCTGGCCCTGCGAGCTCACCGATACGTACGTCGTCTCGTCATTAGGATGCGGGATGTTTTGTTGCGTCTGGGGCGCTACGTTATTGGCTTGCGTAACAGGACTGAAAATTAAACGCTCAATGTTACAAATATGTACAGCCATGCTTATTGAAAATTCAAGATTCATAGTTAAGACTTTTTCTCCGTCTACTAGACATTCTTATTATGTTCAACCTGCTCTTGCAACTACTAACTTTGCATGCTTTGCATTCTTCCTACGTAAAAGGTACCACCAACACTATAGTCACTTGTTAAAACGTTATCTTGTGCCATTTCATAGAATTGATAATTTGCAAATAGCATGAAGCCGGGAAGGGCATCTTTCAAAGTGTGAGCACAAACGTAGAAATAGTTGCGTCCGAAAAGATTATTTTTAAAGCGACAATCAATTGATCGGAACGGTAAATAATTAAGTAAATGAGCAATTAGTTGGGAGACGCACCATCCTTGGGGTGCGAGAATTGGAATTGTGCCTTGGGGCATGCTCTGCGTTTGGCCAATATTATTTGGATGAGCAGATTGCAGGTTGGTCGGTAAGGTTGTTCCCTGGCCCGTCGTCTGTTGCTGCTGCTGCTGTTGCGTCTGCGAGGCCGACGATTGAAAATATTGCGGGGGCACCTGCTGTTGTTGCCCCGGAACCGCGTAAGCGCCTGCACTTATCGACGGATGTTGCTGCTGTTGCTGTTGCTGTTGTTGCTGTTGCTGTTGCTGTTGTTGTTGCTGTTGCTGTTGCTGCACTTCCTGGTGCAAGGATCCATTGACGTCGATGACGAGGCCCATATCCTCGACTTGTTGTTTGTTCACTGAATCGGGCACGACGATGCCGGCGTCGGTCACGCCATACGATATGCAGACTTCGTTTGGATCGGATACCTTGGACGTGCTTATCGCCGTCGGCTGATTCACCGACGTATGGTCCAGGTAGTCCATACAGGTCCATCTTCCACGTTTGAATGGTTCCGTGCTTTCGATTTTCACAACTTTGAACCTTTCGTTTCTACCTGCAATTTCACGTATTGCACGTATCGCATTAGTATTCTCTTAACTTCTTAATTTCTAATATTCTCTCAACTTCTTAACTTCTAAATGGACATTAAATACTTCCCCAAGTTTTTAAATGTTGTACATAAAAGTGTCACTTACATTTATAAAATCCATCTCTTACGAGACGCTAATCGTCTTCTAATTATTGCATAATTTTTTTATACAAAATTTTCTCTTTAAACAATATCATGCATAACTTTTCTCGAGATTCAATCGTAATAATAGTGCGGAGCGTGCGCATATACGAATGACATATAAGTGGGGAATACGTGGCCCGAAAATAATGAATATATTAAGCAAATGTGCACGATATTATATAGAGATTCAATCATTTTGACCTTGACATATTTCAAGAGATTTGCTCTCTGGTCACATCATACAATAATGCAGCCTGATTAAGGTGACACATAAGCTTGCGGATAAAGCCAAAGTTGTTAAGTTAGAGATATAAATGTTCATTGTCCAGTCGATAAAACAGTATTGCAGGAAATTCTGTACCACCTTTTGATCAGAAAATTTGCGTTGTTGCCAAATCTTTGCAACTTAATAATTATCAATGCACGGTCGTAAAATCGCCTTAACAAACAATTTTCTTCTTAAGAATATCGATAAAATTGAGTGCAGAAGCACTCTTCGACTCCTCGACAATCGCGCCGAATAAAATGCTCTTGGCCATCTTCTCGGCCAAATTAAACGCTGATTCGCTCTTACCGTGTGAATGGACTTCTCTCAGATCGGAATCCTGCTTGGCGTTGCTCGACAACAAATTGATAATATTGTTATCCGTAACGGAGGTAATATCCAAGGTGTTGATGTTGCTGTCGTTGGTCGAGTTATTGGTGTTGTTCGCTTCCGAGGAGGGCACTATTGCTAATCCGTATTGCGAGCTCGTAGGTATGACGGGGGCGGTGCTGAGGGCAGCGTTGCTGGCATTGAAGAAAACGTCGTCCTTGGAGAAGGTGTCCTCGGAGTAGCTGGGTGTCTCGATGTCCGTCAGCCTTGAATGCTCCACGCTGTTGTCCTCCGTGTGAGACTCGTCGAGATCGTCGTTCGAATCTTCGCCGGCATCGTTGCTCATACGACATCCGACCGTGACGCTGGTGATTTGGAAGGACGAGGTTTTCTTGGTTCGGCATTGGGCGGTATTGTTGGCGGTGTTGTTGGGGGTGTTGGGTGCCGAGTTAACGACGGGTATCGGCATCGAGCCTAACGACTGACCAAGGTGGTGGTGGTGATGCTGCTGGATTTTACCTGAAAATCGGTAAGTTGGCATTAGTTGGGCTACCGAATGCTCTTTTACGGATAGATCATGAGCCTCTTTTATTGATCAATTGGACGCGATTAATTATAAGGATTCAAACCACTTCTCAAGTGAACTCTTTGGCGAGATAATGTGTGGTGCAAGTTTTGAAATTCGCTAGTTTTAGAAGCAACGATTTATTTAGATTTGCTTAGGTAATATACGTCTACTGGTGAATTATCATCAGGTAGATTTAATTAAATGATACAATTCGCAATATGAAATTTTAATTAAAAATGCTTATTTCATCCTGAATTTCTTGACTATTGATATTGAACGTAAACACTAGAATCTGCTAACTACTAATAAACTTGATACGTACATTATAAATTGCTGTATCCCACTTTATCAAATTTAGCTATGTACCTTGTATATTATGAATGTTGAAAAGGCTGAACAAAGACATTTTTACATCTTTCTAGTACAATTAACAGTTTTCATTTTTTTAAAAAATTCTTTCAAAGCCAATACACACACTATAAGCAATTTCTTATAATGTTGACAATAATGTACATCTTCAACTTCTTAACAATTTACATTTTTCCTCTTCCTTTATCCACGACGTTTTCAAAACTAAGATATATCTGTCAACTGCAATGGTATTCAATCGAATATAACAGAAATTTTTATACCAAGATCCTTGTTGCTTATTCATTTCTAGAGTTGGACATTTCTATGGAAATCTCGTTATATTACCCATTTCTCAATATAGAAGATATAAAAAATATAAGCAAATAATCAATTACGCTATTGTTATTCCTGCTATTGGGATGTCAATGAAAAGTAATTGTACCAACCTTCTTCGCGATCAACATGTAAATATCCTACAGGACTATTGACAGTTCTCTGGGCATTTACAATGCACAAAGCAGTTTGTACTCTCGCTTGAAAAGAGAGTGGCTTCTTACCAGGATTGTCAATCGGTTCGCCCAGTCGTATCGTCTCGGTGGTGGTGCGGTGTACTGGAGCTGAAATTTTGCGGCTGGGTATTTGTCCGGAGCCACCGCCACCGACACCGACGACGCCACCGACGACGCCACCGACAATGCCACCGACGACTCCGCCGCCGCCGCCGCCACCGCCGCCATCCGCCGGTGATGATAACTTGTGCGGCGGTTTCCTAAGAACATTGTCCGCCATCTCGCCGTTGCCGCTGCTGTGCGCTCCTGCCGTTTAGCAGGCAACAACGGATATAACGAGACGATGCGCCGCAATGTGCTGCTGCTGCTGCTGCAAACCCCCGCGTATGTTTCTCTGCTCGGAGGCGCATAGTAAGCACGGCATGTCGTTGCGATGCTACACCGCTGAGCGTCCCCTCGCACGACCACGACGACGTTGGGATCCTGAGAGGGTGGTCCAGTTTACTGAAATCAGACCAAATGGATTAATTTACTTTTTCATCTCGGGTGCAATGCTCGAAGGCATCACTGACACTTAAAATGGGCATTTGCATCGTTTAGACCTTTCTTGTTTATCATTATTTTGACTTTTAAACATAATTGAACTTCTCTGCTAACCTCATATGCATACTTCACGACAAGAGAACACATTGTATTCGTTAGTTCAATGTAATTATTAATATTCCATGAATTTCATAACGTAAACAAAATGTTTTCTTACGTGATTTACAGGCACAGCTATAGTGTGTAGCATTGTCAAAAAATATAATGGTCTTAGAGATGGTAAAGTTATTAAAATTCTTTATTTTATACTCACAATTAAAAAAGAATACTATCGATATTCAATGTAGAATAATAATGTTATATTAAATTAATATGATATAAATGAAGTTTCTTTCTTAGTTATAAATATGCACATTACATATATTATATACTATTAATAATAATCTATATTTCAGACGTCAATAAAAAATGGCAATGTCGAAAACAATTTAGAAGAGGTTCAAACTAGGTGTTAAAAATAGTTTGAGAAGCATTCGCAAGAATCAATCTATCAGAAAAATTATATATAAGTTGTGATTTAATGTAGTAGAGTTTAGGTATTATAGATTATGATAAGATTGCAACAATTCTATCATAAATCCAATAGGCAACACTTCTTATACGATAAAAGTAAAATTAAGGTAAAGTGAAAATTAAATAAGGATATAAAAATTTTAGAAAATCAAATATTTTTGATAAGAATTCGTGACAATAGAAAGTATTGCAGTAAGCTTAAAGTATTATTCTTTCATTGCTATTTGAATATGACCAGGAGAACATAACCTCACTTCTATACATTAAATGAGAATGGAACAATTTATCCAGTTAATTGAATAGTAATTCGCAAATTTTGCTGACGATTAAAACCATTTAAACACTACATTACGTTTAATTAAAAAATTTAAACCTAACACTTATTGTGAGTATATGAAAATTGTATTGTACAATGTTAGAAATGACACTTGTATATAAGCGTTTCCTTTTCAAAATGATATCCAATAATTTTAACTCAAATTAATGTACAATTTTATACATTGCAATTAAAGATAATGATCACAAACTTTGCGGAATTTAACTGTCTCAACATTCAAACATGACAACCATACCCAAAAAATAACCTAAATTATTGAACTTCATTACACAATGTGGAAACTTGCATAGCAACCAAAATCGAAATATAAAAACATGTATTGCACAAAACTAAATACTATAAAGATCAACTATTCAATATTTATTATTATTAAAGTTAAGTTGAGGAAAAATATAACCTCCTATAGCACTATTCCATTGGAAATGAAAATCTTACATTATTCAAGGCTTATATCAAATTTTGACTAATCAAGCACATATTAAATAGCCAACCGAGCTTTGTACAGTTATCTACATTTATAAAGCAAGTAATGAAATCACCTAATAGTATTTGAGATTGGAAAATATCTATATGTACATATATATATATGCATATGTATATGTATATAAATCTCGATTAAGCGAAATACTAGACTATAACATTATCAACGGCCTTTACTGTTTGGAAGCTTTATTTACAATGAGCTGTTCCTAGGAATTTTTCTATAGTTTACAAGTAGTCTCCAAATGATAAAGGATGACATAGAAAATCGTGATGAGTATGTCAAAGACTTAAAGACCTCATTGATCAAGCTTGATACAGCTATAATTGAACTATTTAAAGCTTCGACATATCATACGGTACAATAGTTCAAGAGTCGAATGGACAATGGACACCTACATGACTATACAATAGCAACAAGAATTAAAAAGCAGGAGGTAGGAAAAAGAAGAAGAATAAAATCCAGCAGTCTTGCATGAGTCAATATGTGTGCCTCAATCTGTGCGTTCACCTAAAACGAACGTGATTTGAAAATCGATGTTTTCCTGTGACGGTCGAGTGAGTAATATTATTAATTCCGCCGCTACTTTGCTGCGTATACACACTTACCCTTCCGTTGCTTAACTGCCTTCCGTATTTTTTCTTTCCTCTGTCTTTCTCGCTTTCGGAGACGATTTCGCTCTCTCTCCTTGGGACAGTGCGATGATGTTCCCCCTGCTGCCGATCTATCTCTCCCTTACTCCTTTGCTCGCAAACTTATTGCTTTCTCCTTCTCTCTCTCTTACTCTCTCACTCACTCTCTCTCTCTCTCTCTCTAATTATCACTCTCTCACTCACTCTCTCTCTATATATATATATATATATACATATATCTCCTTCTCCCTCTAGCTCGCTCTCTCTCACTAGTGCAGCTTAACCTTCCTGTTCGAACCGACAGGTTGACAGTTCAGCAGCATTTCATCCGACGAAAAGTTTCTCGTCGTCTTTGCTGCCTGACTTCTTCCTCCTTTTTTCTCCTCCGCTCTGTCACACTCTCTCTCTCACTCTCACGGCTGGGCTCGCCGAAAAATCGTTCCCTCTCCGCCACCTCCTCTTCGCCGTCCTGACGTCCTTCGCATGTGTGTTTACGTGTTCATGTACGCATGACACACACCGACGTGGAGGCGCGCATATATGCAATACGCGTATCTCACGGATGTCGGCGGTGATCGCCGATTGCAATAAAGGACGGCACAATGCCCGCACGGGGACAAACGCAGGCGCGCAAAATTATCTTCCCAACAAAATGTAACGTTATGACCTATTCGCTCTATTGCTGCTTTCGTAGGCCGCTCCACATTTCTCCTCGCGTCCGCGCGCGTGTGTGCGCCAGGAGAAACGACGATCGGACGTACTTTTCTTTACCAAATCTCCTCCCTTACGCCCCCTGAGCCTTTCCCTCTAGCTTAGCTAATAACAATGCGCGTGGACAAAAGTTATTTGCCGATCTCCCTCGTTTTTATATCAATTCTTGCCGCCCTCGTCCATCGTGGGTGTCTTGCGCGCGACGACACGACGGCAACGACGACGACTCACGGACTTCACGCACACACTGCCAAGCGCATACGCGTATAGGTTATGTTCGTACGTCTGTCTGTAGCATAGTCTGTACTTGCGCTCTCGGGTCTCTCCCCTTTGGCAGATGGAGTTTAAAAATGGCTGCGCCGACGTATGCATCAGTGTGTATATAAAAGAGAGAGATGGCCTCTTGAGGTGTATTATTAAGGTGGTGAGCAGAGAGAGAGAGAGTGAGAGAGAGAGGGAGGGCGAGAGCGAGTTGGTGGGCGGGGAGGGGGACGGAGAGCG
>JAPYYT010001358.1:0-27729 GCA_030522565.1 Ceratosolen corneri
TGTTGCGACTGCAGCCGCGTCTTCGCCCCATCCCCCCATCCATGATACTTGCCCGAGACAGTATACTAGCCGTTTAATAAACAAAGGTAACTCCTCCGCCTTATTTTCCACGAAGCGAGTTAACATCAACAGTTCTTCTAACCATTGTATTTCAATCATATTGTAAATCTATTCAATACCTTTATAATTTTAATAATTATATCTATTTTAATATATATATAATTATATATAATTTTAATATATATAATTTTAATAATAATATCTATTTTTTCATAATTTTCAAACCTAATAATTTACATTAAAACATATTTTCTATATAAAATAATTATTTATTAGTTTACATTACAAAATACGAAACGATATTTTCTTTATAATAAAAAATTAGTTATGAAATCATTGAAGAACAATTTTGTAATTTTCACAATTATTGATATTATGCATTAATTTATTTAACATCAAAAGAAGTCAAGTATTTAAAATTCTATAGAATATTAATTATTAACATCATTACTTAATGATTTTTATGCCAATAAATGGAATTTATATGTATAAGTGGGTGTATGCGCCTGCACGAAAATGAGAGAGAAAAAGAGGAAAATTAAATTACTATTGTATTTTTTGATAAAAGAGAGCTTTACGTTGTATCAATATATACGGACTTTAATAAAACAATGCTTATTTCATAAGTCTATGTCCACAATATACTTTATAACCGAAGTTATACATAAAGATTTGTTAGATAATAAGAATAGTATTTAGCGATAAGTCATTTTCGCCAAGTACAAATAGAAATTAAGAATGCAATATAATAAACAAATCAATTATACAAAATGCAATCAAAATGAAAAATTGAATCTACATTTCCGTCAAAAAATTTAATATTTATATACAAGTATGTATAGTAAATTTGTTAATATACATAAGTATTTATAAATACATTATAAGTTACATTATATTAGTTATATTACATTATAATAATATTCCAGTATATAAAGATAAAAAGTAACGGCGTTTTTCGTAATTCAAGAATATTTTATATATACAATATTTTAGTTTATGTAATTTACTTGATAATTATTATTTTTTAAAATCAAAATATTTATTTTTTATTAAAAATAAATTGAGATGCATGTATAATAATACGTTTTTATTTAATTTTCATTCAAAGATTTTAATTAAATTAATGTTTACTAATAATGTCAATTTAGAACAATTTATTTATGTTATTTTAGAGTTATAATCTTTATTTTTATCCTATAATAATTAAGCTTTCTATATTTTTTATAAAACATATCTCTCGGCAAGTTTATATTCAATTTTTGTTAATTGTTTTATATTTTATAAGTAAAAATAACTGATATTCGTTCACGTAGTCTCTCTTATTATTTGATATATTAAAAATTTTGTAAATATAAAATTAAGCGTTACTCTGTAATTATGTTCAATTCAAAATGAATTTTGTTAAAAATAGTTGTTTAAGCAATATTTGTTAAAAATTTTTGCTAAAGATATTCCCCTTTATATAATTTTTGTAAAAAGGTATGTTCAAATGCAAACCTGATAATATCACACATTTTCGAAATCGAATTTATTTCTTAAATCTACAAAATTTTCCCTGTTTTATTCAATTCATAAATAGTAACTGCGACTGCACAGTATCCCGAGCTTATAACCAAAATATAGTTTATTCAGTCTATAAATTATGATAATTCTTACTGTATCCTCAAAAATCTTTGCTCTTCTAGAGAACTATATGTCAAGCAAGGGCTGAAAATAAAATTGATGTTTTAAGTTCCAATACCGCGTCTGTATGCATCTCCACCATTCCAATACACGATGCAACGAGTATACGAATATTTACCTTTATGTAATTAAAGCGGACGAAGATCCAAGCTTTAGTTCCCTTGGGAGCAATTAGCTCGTTTATTTGCCACGGAATCTTCTACCACTGATAAATGCTATTCTATACAAATTGCGAGAAATACATTATTGTCTGAGTTTGGCTCGAAGACCGCAAGTATTTTTGGCTAAAATGAGTTAACTGTTGACCGTATTCACAGTATTGTGTCAGGAGTTGATACAATTATACTCATACTATTTGAATTACATTCCAATAATATCAATTCACTGACTTCGGGCTAAACATCATTTATTGCATCGATGACATCGTCATTGTCAACGTCAATCCGTCAACTATCGGTAACATTTGAGATAGCATTAAGACGTGCTTGAATAGTTTCAAGAAACTAAGGCACAAAAATTTCTGACTGTTTCTGGTTCATCATCGGGGTCAAAGATATTCTCACCAATTTGGATAAAATATCATCCGTAATAACTTTATATTTACTAACAAGCATTTATCAATTTCAGTAATTCAGTGGTTTCATCATTCAATATTATTTTTAAATATTTGATGTTATTATTACTACAGCACCGTTTAACCAAGTTTTAAAGAAGCTCGGTATTGTCATTTATAAGCATACTCAGGTTCCTACAAAATAGTCGTTTTATAAATTAATGCAAATAATGAAGAATTGTAAGAAATATAAAAACTAGGGCAGATTATCATATATGCTAATCGCATTTTAAATGTGAACCAATTTACCAAGAAAAAGGAGTGCTTAGACATTAAATAGGACATGCGGAAGTTGGAGGATTACTTGAAGTGTTACGACTTGATTGTCCTAACAAAAAATAATCAAGATCTGCAACCACTAAACAATATTGAATATTCCTCCAAAAAGATGGATTATCATGTTCGAATAATGAGGCTTTGAGATGCACTATCTATCGGAACTCAGAAGTTAGTAACAATAGAAGAAAGTCATTCTTTCCTTTAGATTTTTTCAGAACCTAAAGCTTAAGGGAATTAGGATTCCATTTACGTGACAAGAAGACGCGGAAGAACGCTGAAGATTTCTGATAGTTTAATCAAGGGCTATTATCAGCTTAAAATATTTTTGAAAGCAACTACGAATATCTACATCAGAGTTTAAGTATCAGTCATTATATATCAGGGTTAGCAAGAGACGAAATTTTAACAACAATGCTAAATGATAATTGCCAGTTTTACAGGTATTGTATTATACAATATGTTATGTTATATATTTCATTTGATAAATCGACAATCACGATAGTCGTGATCGAACCAGTAAACTCGTTCATTACTGATAATTCATGGAATCACTGCACAAATTATCAGTCACGCCAGAAGTGTATGGATCCAATGATTCTCATCATGAACAATCTTTGTAACTGCCAACTATCACAATATTATAAGATTGACGTTTGGAGGTATAACTATAATAATCTTTGAGAGTCAGAATCTGATTAACCGTGTATCCTTTTACTTTGTTTTATAACCTTCTATATCCAATTATCGTCGTTTTTCATCCAGAACCAAATGACGTTATGAGAGGTGCCACGATCTAGGTTAACCTGATTTATCCAAACCCTGCGCAGCCATTATATTATACTAATATTTCCATTTTCGTGTCTCTGAAATTTCCATTGTATCGTATTTCATGTACACACTGGCGGTTATCAGAATTTTGAAATGTATTGACTATGACTAGAAAATTCATGGTTAAATCGTATATCAGATATTTCGCATACATGATTACTATCATAGATTATTAATACTTTAGCTAGATTGTATTATAAAATCGTCGTTATTAATTTAATTCAATTTTTCTATTTGCTAAAAATAAATTCAAATTTTTTGTAATAAATATTTTTAATATAAAGATTTTATTTTTTCATACAATATAAGTCGTTTTTGTTTTGTATTTTGCACGCTTTCTTACCTTACTACTACTAAAACGTTATCCCTTTATATACGCCCCATCAAATCCTGATCCCATCTATTACTTAGTCGACAATAATTTATTTTATACTTGTATTTCATGTAAGATCTTTGTATTGACTATTTGCATTTATACCTCTGCTGTAATGAAACTTTATTCATATAATATATATTTATAACTATGTAAAATACAATATAAGATTAGAAACTATATCTATTTTAAAAATATTGCACGTTATTAACAAAAAAATAAAACGTAATAATGATTTAATTTATATAAAGAAAAATTAATAAATAAATAAATATGAGAAACATATTGCTAATTATACAGTGGAATCATAAAATAAACTGTATTCCGAATCGTTGACAATTTAAAATTGTTATTAAACCAAATATGTAGACAAATATATTATTAACTTAAATATAATAGATATGATATATCAAAGTAAATTTTTATAATTAAATAGACAATAGAACTTTAGAAATATCCTTACTAATATATTTGAAATTTATAGTATAAATTACCTTAAGGTATTTCGGATTTATAATAAGAAATTCGAAAAATAAAATATTTACTGAATAATCAGTTTTATAAAACGAATACAAATAGTAATTTGATCGAGTAATTAGATGCATTAAATTAATCTAATGGAAATAAATCAAATATATTTTATCTAAAAACAAAAATCATTGTTAATGTACAGAATTGTAATATTTTTTATTTCCGCTCATAGAGTACATATTCTTAATAAAATTAAGATTTATTTAAAGCAATTCAATAAACACATTTTATCTATATAATCGATAATGGATACTTTATTACAAATATATACATTTGTTGTAAAAGACTTTGACACATACTCTCTTGTACAGTAATGATTAAAAGTATATGATTTTAATAGATATAATATTTTCAATCGAATATGAATAAATATTATATATGAATAAATATATATGAATAAATATGAATAAATATATCACGCGACTTATGAATTAATATTTATTTAGAAAGAAAAATGTGTGTTTAAAATAAAATGTCCGTTTCGATATTACGAAATCATTGTATATACTGTGTAACATTATTGAATAATCATTTTATATATATCGAGTTCAAAATTCAAAAGGATTGAGTCCTGCAGGCCAAGTGTAAAAAATTTTGTAGATATCGATTCTATGACCAAAATGAGTTTCGCACGATTTCATTCTTTACTTTCACATCGAAAGTATATTTTTGGTTGGATTAAAGCTCAGAAGCGAAGTACCTGTGTTAAATCAATTGGAAATACCATTACTCAAGATCTTTTCCCCTACCAACACTAGCGTTGTTTATAAGTTGCTGTATAGCAAAGTCGGTAATGGAAGTTCAATATATCGACATTTCATTTCTACAATTTATCTATGCTTTACCAAAAACTTTTATCATCCTATCGGTAACAAGAAGTTATTAAGTGAATTTTAAATACATAAATTCTCGATTTCGTACACAAAGATTTTCGATCCTTAATACTTACCGTCGATTCAATATTTTTATAAAGCTTTTTCGTTTCTTTGAATAGATAATGTGCTATAATAAACACATCTAACATTTGTCTATGATTAAATAATAAAAATTAATTTCAATTTTTCAGCAACTATTCGCTGAGAAATAACTATTTATAACCATACGTTTCACCTTTATTAAATGTAAGAGACACGCAATCCATAAAATACTAAAACAATGATTTATTTCACCATTTCTGTTCCATGCAATGTCTAAAATAGTCTCAAAATATATAATAGCAAAACATATCCATAAAATTTTTATATTCTTTAACCAACAAGGTATATCACAGACTAACGATTAATATAGAACGCAAACTGTTGCTAAAAATGAGCAAATTTAATTTGATCGATTAAGTATATTGTAATTTATTTGAAAACATCGACTCTTGTGTAAATCATCTTTATTTCAGTAGATTTAAATTCCCGTATAATATACATAAATTGTTGAATGGAACAATATTATTTGTCAATAAAATCAATTTATATACATATTTTTGTTGATAATCATCAGTTATAGAGATTCAATTAGTTCGTATAGATTATTATAAAAATTAAAAAATAATAGTATTCGCTTGAATAGTACGTAATATACTTTAATAAGTTCTATATTATAAATAATAAAGTCTCACGAATCTAAATATATAATTACATATTTATTACTGAAAATATAAAATAGTTTAATGTTATATGTATACATATCGTTACCTTTCTACTTAATAGCAATTACATTTTAAAAACATTGTAAGCATCAGCTTTCGTTAAATTAATGACTCTTTCGAGCTAAATAGTTTAACCTCATTTTACTCATAAAGTCGTGTGCATAGACTATTCACAAATTTCGAAGCATTTTTAAATATTACGTTTGAATGGCAGTTTCTACAAATGTATATACTTTAATTATGATAAATATTAGAATTATAATAAATATAGAAATAATATAGACTAATATTACTCTAAATTAAAAAGTTTTATAAGTAAAAGTAAAATATAAATATAAGTAAGATAATTTTATATTTTTCTAGATTTTATGATTGCGTGTTATGATATTTTTTACTTGCTTAAATATTAATAGATCTTTCTTATTATTCATAATATATTTCTATATGTTATTTTAAATTCTTTTAATAAAATACAATACATGTTTATAACGTAAATTTAATAATATTTATTACAAAATGATTTCGTTGAAAATAAATAGTATTTTCTCATGAAAAAAAAAAAAATTAATACGCTAAAACGCAGATATTAAAAATGAAGGAGATAGCTTATAATTTTTTCAAAAGAATATAATGATATATGTTATTTGTTAACATAAATTACCTTTATCCGAAAAAATTTTTATAGATCTCTTTAAATATTTTATCATCTAAATAAAATATAAAATTCATATGGTATTTAATATCGTATGCAAATAAATGATATTTATGTCATTTAGTTTTAGAAAGACTAATACTCATTTTTACTTTTTTTATTTCATTCCATATATCCGTCATGTTAATTTACATAAAATTTTATTGTAAAAGCCCAAAATAACAGTTAATTTAATATAAGAAACTTATTTGAAATATCATATTTCAAAAAATAATTGAATTTTATAATATATCATAAATAGTTTTTAAAGTAACTATAGATACAAACATATTTAACGGGAAGAATTAATAAGTTTAAGTAATTAAATTAACTATACGGATAATGTTGATTACAAATAAAATTTTAATTCTCAGTTGATAGCAATATTCCGTTAAAGAATATTAATGCTCTATAAATACATTCAATTATTATTAGTTTAAATTCTTAGAATTTATAAAATTTTTATAATTCAATACAAAATACTAATACTATCAAAGTTAGATTAGACGGTTTATATGTAATACAATTATTCGCTTTCATTTTTCTCTACAACTACATGTTCAATTTTTTTTTCAATAGTATAACTTATTATTAACATATCGATGTAATAATAATAATAGAATTTGAAAGGCTATGTCTATTATATGCTAGTTAATACGCAATATATAATAAATTAGTCTAGATTGAAATATTCTTAATTTATGAATATTAAAGTTTATACTTTTTAATTTAATATTTTATAATTCAATTTCTCCAATTATTGTTTTAACAATCATTAAATTAAGATTTTATATTCTTTATACGGTCTTCTTTCATCAACATAATATAATTTTAATGAGGTACAAAAATTTTGGAGTTCTTTAAAACTTACACATAAAAATTTATTTGTCAAGTTCATGTTCATACATTTAATCAAGTTGTAATATTTTATTAAAATAAAACCCAAAATTTCTTTGTATTATCGAAATTAATAATTTTTTATGTGAATTTTTATTAAATTGTAGCAAATTTTTTTTTAATTATATTAAATACATATTTATATAGTTTTGTAAAATATTATGAAGATTCTTAATATTTATAATAATTAATATGATGAAAATTCTTAATATTCACCATAATTAATAAGATGAAATAGGATATATAAAATTTATCAGATTTTCTATTAATTAGATATTTATATACATCATTTAACAAAATAACATAGACAAAGAATTTCGACGCCTACTAAAATTTAATCATTATTATATATTATTTACATGTCTTTTCAATCCATTTAGATATTCCATAATGAAATCTAAATCGAGTGTTGATTTAGTAAATAATATCATCATTTACATAGCAGTGGTAGTACTTGAGTGTATGCAATTCATTAGATTATAATAAACATTCTCTCAACAGAATTCCTCGTATACGCATATACAGAAAGCTAATTTGATTGCCTTAATTTATATTATCATAAATTTTTAATTGTTTGATCAATCAAATTTATAATCGTCGTCGTTGTTGTCGTTATCATCATTATTATCAATAACGTTATAATCTATTGCAATCGTCATTATCATTACAATCAGAATTATGTTTGTTTTTTATTAGTAAACATTATCTTTGACAATAATAATCTTTTCTGTTCAAAGAAGTAATATCAAAATTCTAATTAATTATATTTACATATAATATACAATTGCTGATATGAATTCGTTAATATCTCAAGATCTTTAATAGATAGCTTAACTGAAGTTTCATATTGCACAGTTGTGTACATATTTATACATTTAAAATTAACATTTATTCATTTATAATCAACCTTAATCACTTAAATCTTAAAAAATCTCAAAAAAAATATTATAACATTTTCAGATTTTTTAAAATTTTTATATAGAATGTTATTTACATAATTATAAATTTTAAAAATATGTTTGTTTAAAGTTAATATAATCACATCTGTAGAAGTAGCTTAGTCGAGTACATATGTTAAAATGCTATAATCTTAAATTTATTCAAAATGTCTTAAAAAATTCCTTGAGCAATTTTTTAAAATTCTGAATTTGCTATATTTAATTGTTCAAATTGAGAGAAAAAGTAAACAAAAGTTGACTTATTTTAAATTTAAAAAGTACAATTAGAACTTTAAAAAATTTAAGTATTAAAACTGTTATGTGAATTCTATTGTAAGGTATCCCCACTTATTTCATACTTTGTAGTTGAATAAATTTCTTTACATACCTTATGCATAATAATACAAAAACTAATGTGTATTGCTAAGTCGTTTTAAGTAAAAATTTCAAGCATGGTAATGTTCATTTTCTCATTCTGCGCTGCTTTCAACAGATATAGTTCTCCAAAATATTTTAACGCTCTGTCTATATTTCAGCTACAGTTGAAGAAAATATAGTAACGAATAACATAATAAAGTAAGTTAAAATAAAAATAACAGAGATGAAAATAAGAAAAATTTAAAGTCAGAAATTGAAAGAACAAAGAAGAGGTAAAACATAATAGGAATGAGATATTGTCTAATTACATTATACTACATTCTTCTATAAATACATTTTCATTTTGAAAGTTTCTGTTCTCTCAATGTTAGTAAATTCAATCATAAACAAGAAGTACCAAATATTTTACTTATAGTTGTAAATAGAATATCTTAATTTACTAATTGACATTATTTTTGATAAGTTTTATAAAAAAAATTTATATAAGGTTATGAAGTTAGTTATTATATTGATAATTAATTTTATTTCAGTACTACCTGTGAACTTTGAAGAAAATAGAAATATTTTTTTAACTGATATTTTTAAAATAATAGCTAGTTATTTTTTTAGCAAAATAAGCATAAAATAATATAAATAAAAGGAAAAAACATACCACAGATAATTTTTTAAGTATGAATATAATATAATAATATACAAATATAATAATATACGACCATCAATATACATTTATTATTTCTTTTTATTAGATGAAACATTCAAGGAAAAGTATTCCATATTAATCAGACATCTTATATATATATATATATATATATAAGTCAAATAAATCAAATGCAATAATTTGTATTGATGACAATAAATCTAAAGTCAATTCAAGTTACCTATTCATTTTACTCTGCTCCATTGAGCATTTTTTAAATGCTCCATTGATCATTTTGTAAATCCATTGAGCATTTTGTAACCTTTCAGCATACAGATATAAGTATTCTTTTAACAAACAATATATTATATAATTCTTAGTATGTCCATCAATTTTTGATCTGTTATGCTTTCAATAATACTAGTCTCAAGCTTTTCAAGCTTTTTATTTTTTACATTAATTTCACTTTGTACGAATATAAATAGAATTGGGAATAATTTTTCGAAATTTTGCATCGACTTGGTCTTGCATACATCAATTTCGACACTTACTTTTTGATCATTATATATCGATGAAGTAGTTTATGTGTTTGAATGTAATATGCATAATTCTGGTTATTTACTTAATTCAAACATTTTATAGTTTCATAATAAAGTCTAAATTAACAATAATAATTATTAATATTCATATAATTGAGAGAATACAAATGCTTACAAATATTATTATGTAAATAAAATATATAGAAAATAGATCACTTCCAGCATTACTATAGAGAAGGTCGTGTTGAGTACGGAACTTTCAATAAATAATATGTCATAATTAATGATAATTTAATATAAGCAATATATAAAGAAGTGTAATTTAATTTTGATCAATCCTTTAATTATTATATTGAAAGAAGGGCAGCTTTATTATAAAATTTAAAAAATATTATAATATTAAAAACACTATTTTGTCTTGTCAATTTTAAACAGAACCAATATAGCGAAAGATATGGATCTCCAGTAGAACAATACATTATTGGCCTGACAGCGCTGCAGTCAGCAGACAGTAACACGGTCTTCACGCAGTAAAAGCTTGTCACAAACATGAATTTACAGTTCTCCCCTAGAATATTATTTTTGAATAGTAATCATCGACCTTTGCTGATTATACTTTTTTTTAATTTTGTTTATGCATAGCTTATTTTACGTTTGATAGTAAGGAATTCAAGTTTCTGGAGATGTAATATCATCAAGGCAAAGTAATTGAATTGCAGGCATACGGAAAAATGAAAATCTTAACGCAAATTATTCATTATTTCACTTTCCATGAGGTAGAGTAAAATGATTGAATATTTAAATTCTAACTTTTATCATACCATTTATTACTTATGTTTGCATTCAATAAGCGGAAAATTGAACATCTTTACATAATCAAATATGTGTATTTGATATTAATGTACTACAGAAATATTGTATTCCTTTATTTATTAAATAAGGCACTGATAATCAATTTGAACTTGCTTGCATAAATTTATATTAAATTGTTTTAATGTTTGTATAAGATGTAGTAAAAAATATAAAGTCTACATCAACAATGTGTGATATCAACTAAATTGGAGATTAGTTATCTAATTGTAATCAATATACTTTAAGATCAATTACTCGATGCGTTCTATTATCTTAGAGATGTAGAGCACTATTTTACATAATAATCATCTCTGTCTCTTTCGATAATGTCAAATATTACAAAATTTGTCATTATCGTAGATTACCGTTTATTAATGAATTTTAAATGTTAATTATATTTCAGATTTATTATTTTTACTTTGTTCTTCATAAATATCAAATATTATATTGTAAAGTTTATTATAAATATTATTATTTACTCGGATTCATATATAATTTTTCGAAATATTCTAATAAAATTTAACTTAATTTAAATTAATTGCTTCTATCTAGCTTTGCTTAAGAATAATATTAGGAAAAATATACCTGCAGACATATTACATTAGAATATTATTTTTTAAAACTATAAATAATTTATATTATTTATTAATTTGTTTCAATTGTCGCATATTTCATTTTAATGAATATAATAAATCGTCCCTTATAAATGCTTAATATTTTTTATTAATTAAAAATATATGGTTTAAATATGAAAATTTTATTATTTATTAACTTTTACTTCATGAGATCAGTTATTATTTATATTAATTAAATATTATTAACAGTTATATATCAACAGTCAATTTTTTAATATCTTTCATGTCATTATTTTATAATTAAAATTATTCAGTAAATAATATATAATAGCCGATTAATGCTTTAATGAAAATTAAATTGTATTTTATCTATGCATAAAAAGAAGAAAAACAAGATATTATTAGGGCTTAAGAAATAGTTTAAAAAATATTTAACAAAATATATTACAAATCATAAAATATGGACTAGAAAGAGAAGTAGGCGTATTGAAATTCATTGTATATAAAGTAACATCGATGATATTAAAAATAAAATAATATATTACCAAAATTCTTAATCAACTCAAAATTTAATGTACATTACATTGAATACTAAAAACTATCTATAAACTTCACCATTAATAATATTAACTTGAAAAGAGCAATTCCTATAAATATCAGATTAAAAAAATTAAAAAACATTGAATAGGTACTACTTATTATTATCCAAAATAAATTAATTTTAAGAAGGCTGCAATATGTAGAATTACTGATAAAATACTTAGAAGTACTATCTCAAAATATAAGTTTAGTGAATATTAGTGAATTTCTAAGATTTTTCAATTGTTTCACGATATTTGAATCATCATAAATAAAAAACTATTTGTATTAAATTCATAATAGAAAATAGTAGGTCTCTAAAATTGCTGAATAACTTGATATTTTGATGGATAACTATAATAAATTAATGACTAACATATTATTATATTTATATATTTTATTTTGCATTTGATAAACTTAATATCGACATTATTACAGCTTTGACACCCGTGTAAATAGTGGGAAAAAGACAATTTTTATTCATCTCTTTCATAATGACTTTTAAAATTATTATAGAATTGCCTGAAATAATAGAATAATACTTTTGTAAAATTAAATAAATAATAAAGTTAGATGAACTTTATTCCAAGCGAAACCACTAATTCTTACATCACTCGTATCTCTTAGGTCGGTTATACATCCGCAAGGAACCTAATTTGATTGAAATAATGAATAAATCATTTCATTTAACTTCTGGTCATTTAAATTCTAAATATGAAATATTAAAATGGAAATTTTATTTCTCATAATTATTTTGCCGTATTCAGAAAATATTCAATTCTAATCCACGATAATTTCGAAACATTAGACATATGCAAGTACTAGTAACTTGATTAACTATTATAATTATTAAATTATTAAACTAGTAGCTACATTACGAATGTGAGAACAGTTCATCTTGACTTCTACAAGACTAATAATTATTTAATCCCATCGAAAGGCACTACGAGAAGATCCGTATTATCGTGAATCACTCCTTCTAGAAAAAACGGAATCATGGCAAATGTAATAATGTCGCATTGGTTTAATAGATTCCTTTACGTCAATTTAATGATTTATTCTCATTCGTTATAGGCATTCGGAAGATGAAGGCTTAACCATCTGTTCAGCTTATCTGACATTAGAAAACTATAATTTTAATAAAATATAGCATTACTTTGTTAAGAACTTATTAAATAGTATTTAAGAAAATAGAGATAATCATAATCAAACTAAAAATAGAATTATTTTATAATTATAATTACAGATATTGATTTTACTCAAATAAGCAAAAGTGCTTATTATTATTGGTGATCATCATTACTAAAATACAATATTGTATCAAAATTGTCGACGTTATCATTTTGAATGATAAAAATTTGCAGTATGATTTCTTATTAATATCATATTTATATATTTCGAAACGATATTGGTTTTCTACTAATTAATCTAAGTATTAAGTTTTGTCTTTAAGATACGTAATTACTTCTATATAAAAATATCTACTAGTTATTAATAATAAACTAGCCTAAAAACCAATTATTTTATATAGCCAACTATCTTCGACAACTTTGACTAATTTTAAAAAAGATAATTAATTGATCAATTAATGAAGTTGCTATAGCTATAAGAAACTATGTAGAACTTCTATTTCTATTATGCCATCATCGGATACGGTTACTGATGAGTCAATAAGAAGATGTAACTGATTGCTACTCTTCTATTATTGATATTTTAATTAATCTTTTCGCTATTGTTATTTAAATTAATTAACACTAAAATTATAAATGTTTCTTTTATTTAGCTATACATTATTATTCAATTATTCTTTATTAAAAAAACAAATATTAATTAAAAATTTATAACTAAACGAAAAATAAAAAAATTAAGATGAATCCATCACACTAGTAATAGATAAAATATTTAGCGACTTTATGTAAATAACGCATTTAATAACATATTTGTGACGTTTGGCATTTTTATTAGAATATATTATAAATACTAATATTTTTAATGTCAGATGACATCCTTTCAAATCATATTAATGTCGTTAAATTGAGAGGACAATATATTTTTTAAATATCTCAGGATATATAGAGTTCATATTAAAATAAAAATTTCAAAGAGATCTTTCAACAATTTTTCATCTATTTTATCCAAATATATGTTTACCGCGATTTTTTAATAACTCTATATGAAATATTATATCAACTCATAAAGAATATTAAATTAAACGATATGATAAATAAAATACAGAATAATTTTCTAGCACTGGAAGGGTAATTGTAATATGAATTTATTACCAAAAAATCTACAATTATTCTTCAAAAATTAATATCATTTTCTATTGTATTTAATAAATACCCTTTCAATAGTCTATTCTGTATAAATATTGTCAAATTGAATTTATTTATTTGCAAATAAAATAAAATTGTTATTACTAAGTATTGACGCAGTGCATACAAGGTCTTAATATAGTATCAATAGAAAAAATTTGTATTCAAACTAGTGAATTGGTAAGTAATGAAAAGTAAAGTAAAACTCAGATTATTAAATCAAACTAACAATCATGTATTTCATAGGGTAAGAAATAGGGTAAGAAAAATCATTGTATAATAAATCTAATATTGTAACATTTTGCAATCAAAATGAACTTTTTATAAAAAAAATTTAATAATAATTAATCTAGTAATTAATCATAATTAATCTATTTTTAAAAACTAATATTTAAATTAAATTTCTTAATAAGAAGAAAATCCTATGAGACATTTGACACTCAAATAAATAAATTTAAAGAATAAATTATGAGTATATTTTCCTTTATTATTTTAAATACAAAATGAATCAAATTAGGTTAGCACGTTTGTTTATGCTTTTACAATAAGAATTATGAAATATGCAAACATTAAGAGTACACTTGTATGCTATATTTGTAAGAATTATTGTTATTTGAATAAAACAACACAGTGTTAATGAAAAATTTATTTAATTATGAAATTGTTCTTGTACACTTTACAGTAGAAAAACATTATATTATTTAAACTGAGAAAATAAGTATTATATGTCATTTTAAAGACAAACTCTTTGTTGACATATATGCAAGTTTTTCTGAAACTATCCGTATAAATAATTGAAGCTGAAAAATTAGAAAATACTCTAGGCGAGCTTGTTTACGTACATTTGGATTTCATTGTGCTGTTATTCAGAAGTTATAACTATACTGTATTATGCTATACTGCGTCTCACATGGTGATATCGATTGCTTCATTCAAAATATTCCAATATATATTTTGTATTTAAAAATTGTATTTTGATAATGTGATTTAATTGCAATTATCCTTTATAAAAAGCTTAATACATGCACTATTATGACTGTAGAGATAGCTTATGTATTATTTTTCATTAATCATGTTTAATTGTTTAATGTTTAATGGTACTTTTACGATCTATTTTCATGTTACAAAAAAACTTTGTAATTATAAAAAAAAGTAAGGAAAGAAAGAAGAAAGTATAATCAAATTGACAACTGAAAATAAAATATAAAACATATAAAAAGAACTTAAATTACGTATTAATTTATATATGTATTTTATCGATTATTCAAATCAGTAAATTACCTAATTAATGGAAGGTATAAATTTTATGTAGTTTTTTCATTTCAAATTCATTTTTAATCTTATATATAGTTCAAATCAATAAATTTGTATGTTATTTTAGTATGTTTGCTATAAATTATTCCTTATTATATAAGATGAGATAATTTAATATTACAATGTAAGGATATAGGTATATTATAATAGGATTATATTCTTCATAAACTAAGAAATAAATCGTTTATTGGTAATTTATTGATAATGTAATGATAAAGAAAATGATGTATCTATCTGTGAACTATGTGTTAAGATTATAGATAAATCATCAATGCCTCTAAGTAAATGGAAAAAACGTAGCAAGTTTGCAAACTGAAAATTTAACTAATTAATAATATTTATACGATAATTGATTAAAATTAATGATGCGTACTTTTTTCTTAAAAGTAAATCATCTTGATATGACACATGAATTATGAAACTATTCGCTTTTTGTATTAAAAACATTTGCATTTATTAAATTTTGCATTTCTGTTGTCTTGTTCCACATATTTTATAATATTTATTATATATCAATAAAATTTACCCTTGTAATTAAAGTAATTTCAGTTTTTATATTCAGATCTGCATAGTTTGGAATTTACAAATTAGTATTAATGGCTCTTGGGGTTAATAATATATTTCAAATACTTTACTATCATTAATATAAATTTGATAATAAAAATAAATATTGTTTCATTTTACTTTTTCAAATCTATCAAAATTCGTTTTGTTCAGAATTTTGTATTACACTAGTGTACCATAGATATTTAAATAAATGCAATTCATAATTACATAGAGTAACGATTGCTTTTTTCTTTCTAATCTATTTCATGTGGAATATGACTATATAAAGCAACTGTATCATATGAAAAGATGTAATCTAATAATTAAATTCTTAATTGACTCTTTCACTATTCATCTTTATGTGAAATAAATTATTAAAGTTTATGTTGTGGTTTATGGAGATAAACAGCAATTAAATACATGAACTTAAAATCGATTTTTCACTATATATTTTATAATTAATCTGCTACAATATATTATTGTCTTAATATTTATTCAAGCATATCAAAGCTATGAACATTGATATTACATACGTAATATTTCTTCCCACCAATGAAGCACCTATCTTCGTCCATTAACATAAACGTAATTAATATTATAAATTAAACACTAAATTATTATTTACTAATTTATAAAAATATATTAAACACTTCATTATTGCCTGAGTATATTGTAAATAACTATTTAAAAACATGTCATATTCAACGAAGCGTAAATAGAGCGCACATCCCCATTGAGCCTCAGCTGAAATTTTGAATAACCAATAACAGTCAATACCTCGTGAGTGCTGCAAAAGACAACGGAGAATGAGATTGCGGAACAAAAAGAAAAGTCATTGCGAGACTAACAAAGGCTGCTTGGACGCATGCGCGCAGACTACATTTATTAGCTGTAATAGCCCGCATTGACCCGCGGCTCAACGTAGATAATATTGAGTGCGCAATCCTTCGTATTCCTTGTCACTTTTCAAAGCTGCGGCTCGCGCTAGCCAAAATTCAATTTTAAATTCTAATTTTAGACGGCGCTCCAACCAAGGCTCTGGCGACAATGCACGCGTCCTCTTTCGCTCTTGTCACTAATTAGAAGGTGAATGATATAAGGGTTTCACAAGAACGAGCGAAGGCTACCAACAGACATTGGGAGATTTTGTTTTTTTATTTTTTTTATAAAATAAAGAGAATTATTTTATATATCAGCTATGCTCGTGTAACGTAATAGCAGTACTGACTTTTTTATTATCAATAATTAAGCCCGAATAACTTTTTCTTTCTTCATGGCTTCTTGAAACAGAAAAAATACAAAAAGAAAGGATGAATTTTAATGGACTTATGTTTACTATTAATACTATTTAATGTAAATATATCAAATTGACGATAAAACTTTAATTATCATGGAAAAAATGAAACATACGAACACGTAAAACGCACTTACGATTCTATAACCAATTTTTTCGTATTCCGTATTTTTAGAATGGTTAACAAAATCGAGTCCCGATAAATATTACATAAATAAAACACCTTTTCATTTTTAATTTGACTTTTCGTTCATTATTTCAAAAGATACATCTAACCTACATTTTAAAAGCGCACATATTTATCCATTTCTATTTTAAATAATATTGAATTTATTAAAATTATTAGTTCATACATATATTTCTTTGGAGGCGAATAATGTTTTATTAACTTTGAAAGATCTTTATTTTCATTAATTCCATTATAATTTTTCTTTCAATTTTTAGTAATAATTTAATGGATTTACAGGCTGGCCAATAATTCGTAATTTTTTCCCTTAGCTCATATCTTTTAATAATTTTGCTTATATGCTGACTAAAATCACTACTAACAAGGTAACACAATCTATTTCCAATATTTTCATTATTTATTTAACTTACAATTATTGTAAAGTTCGTCAAGTAATACTAAAAGCATCCAAAATATATTACTTCACATTTTGTGTTTATCATACAACAGAGAAAGACAAATAAACGAGAAACCCAAGGAAAAAAACAAATGAAAAAATGGGACGTATCTTCTATCAGATGTGTCACATTGAGTGGGAGTTTAGACAATCATGTCAAAATGTTACCCGCAGACTCGACAAACGTTTACGAGCACTTAACCTTTTAGTCGTCGACTCAAACCCCAAAGCTAAATTGTACTTCATTGCTATATAACCATTATGTTTTTTAAGCTTTCTTACTAAAACAATCCGTTATTTCTTTTTTGTCATTATTTTTTATACCTTTTTCTGTCACCGTATATAGTAGTTTTTATTTCCAGACCTTCATCTAGCATAATCCATTGAATCCAAAACTATTAACTTCTTATGGTCTTGCAAAAGTAAAAAAGTTGAATATCATAAGATTTGCAATAAAACATAGTTTATATCTAATTCAATTTAATCGTACATATTATATATATATAACTATAATAATATATTATATAATAATGTAAAATACATATTACTTTATATGTAATATTTATGAATCTGTATTTATTAATATTTCATCTTTCTCTACTTATCTACTTCAACCATTCACATAGATTAAAAATGTAATAATAATTAATATAAAAAAATTAATTTGTATAATTCAATCCATTTTAATCTGAATAAAAATAGCGCTAATTGAAAAAGTAATTTATTGTAGTAAAAAAAATTATTTATTACAATTTTTCTAAATTGCATTTTCCAATGTTTGACAATACTTTTACAAAAAAAAACTTATATATATATATTAGTTAAAGAAACAATGCACATAAATCAATTACTTTATTAAATATATATTTTTCAATTTTTATTTAAAATATTTATAAGTATAATAAACAAATAAATAATCAAATGGTTTTGATTTTCATATTAACTATTTATTACCTTAATAATTTAAAATTTTTGTAATCCTTATTAGTATATTATATTATAGTAAGTATATATATAGTGTTACTATAATTCTCTAGAATATTTTTCTAAAATGCATTTAAAAATAAAGTAAGCGTATGCAGAATAAATTCTTATTCACTATGAATTACAACATTTGACAAATGAATTCGTAATTACAGAGAGCGTAATTACACCTTTATCATTTCGAATTTATTATAAAGTACACCCCTAAGTAAACCGCTAAAATAAAAAGTAGATAAAATAAATAAAATCCCCTCGAAAATTGGAATTTCAGTATTTTCTGAGGAGTTAAATATTCTGTAAAGTCAACTTTATTTAATTCTTTGATCTGTTGTTTTTTGTGGATGGCCAACTATTATAAATAAATTCGAAAAACATGATTGCTTAACGCTTAAAACAATTATTTATATTATATCATTTATGTTATTGTATTATACATTATTACACCAATAAAAAATAATTTTACTTGATAATAAAATCAGATTTTTCATCTGTATTGTAGTATTTTTTAAATAATTATTATAGATATAAGATATATATTATTATGTATCTTTCACTCTAAATAATTCATACTTTTATTAGTATCACATGATATTTGATCCATTAAAAATTTTATGAAAATCTAATACAATAAGGTTCCTTTTAATGCAAGATCATATTAAAAAATTATAGATACATTATCGAATAACCTTAAAAATTATAGAAAGAGCTAAAAAATTTCAATAATTTGCATTATTATTGGAAATTAATTTTATAAATAAAATAAAAAATTTGAAATGATTGAACTTCCTTAATAAAATATTTGAAGAAATTATTTTATTTTAATAGACAAATTTAATTGATTTCTCTACAAATTTTCAGTATAGCTAATATTAAACTATTTTTTATTTATTGATACTACACATACATATTTTTATCTATTTATACTAATAATGAATACTACCGAAACGCAAGTTATTTTCAAATACAATTTTCTAATTAAAATTATTTTATGTTCAAATGATAAATAAACATTGAATACAGTTAAGAAACAGTTAAAGAATAAATGTCTTTTCAATGTGACTGAATTTCCTTCGAAATGCGTAAGAAAGAGTGAACAAACTCTTTTTTCGAATAATCAATTTTCAACAAACTACAAAAACTTTGACAAAAATTAGTACAAACTTACCGAGTTTAAAAACTTAAGTTTTTATCTTATAGCCTCATATTTCTTATATAATCTGTTTCAATGTTATATAAAAGCACTTGTATAAACTATACAATTGACATATTTATAATAATGTAATTTTTAATAGCCAATGAAATGTTAAAATAAAGTTTTGTTATTCCTACTTTCACTCTATTATACTCTCAAGTCCACGCAACTTGCTTTCGCCACCCCTAAATTCACAATGTATATCAATCAATTGTGAAGCTCAATCAATGAAGCATAAATTTCGGAACTATGTCTCGTAAGTATAATATAATCATATCATATAAGGCTATGCATAAAATGCACGCGTCAGTGCATCATCTTGGTTCGAGACTATCCAGTGTGTCGTTTAAACAGCCATCGATGAATCGCTCGTAGGTTCTAGATGAGATTGCCCTTATAATGATCGACTGAATCCTAGTTCATGTGGCCTCTTCTACGAATTTAAAGTCTCGCGTAATCCTTTTCCGTGAAATAGGATGAATAGGATGGATGATCCTAGAAAGGAACCGCGCGGATGATTCGTAGTCGGCCTCTCATTTACCTCTTGAATGTTTCGTTTATCATTTTTATAATGTTCAATTATTAATTTCACACAAGTGGATTGTGATTAATATTTTATCAACCTTTAGGCACATAACTAGCGGAACATGTATGTTAGGTAAAAATTAGACATCATATCAGTTTAGTAAACAAATTAATCACTTTCATCGTGTGACTAATTATAAATATTCCTTTACCTACTTATTATATATCTTACTCGCAATATAAAATAATTCATTTATAAGACTAACTCATTGGAATGGATAGTACTTGATTTATTTGAATTATTATAATTATTAAACAAACTAATTTAGCAAATTAATAAACTAATTATTATATAGTGATTTAGAATTTACAAATTTAAATTTAAGCTTTTCTAAAAAACCAAGTTTTCACATTAAAATGTACAATTTTGTACATTCAAATTGGTAGGTTCGTAAATTCTAAAGATTATTTTCTATACTGCAAAAAACTACTAATATTTTAAAATTCTAAAATATATAAGTTATTTACGAGTGTATCACTTCTGATTTTTTTTTTGTATAAAATATATATATATATATATTACTTTAAATAAATATCTAAAATTTATCAAGAAAGAAAAATTTGCTCTTCCAAAAAATGATGGAAATATCGAATTGAAAGTCTTGCTTTATATAATATAATTTCCTATTAACAATACACCTATTTAGACGAAAATTGAAAAACTTTGTTAATAAAATAACTGAAATTATACAAATTGAAATACAATTCAATATGTTAAATGAATGTAAACTATATTGATATGTAACGGAAAATACTCGTCCTTATTTTTCTTTCATTTATAGCAAAAGTTAATGAGTTAATTTTTAATTGTTGATTTACTTTTGCTGTAAATTAATAAAATTAAGTTTCGCTTAACAATTGCAATAAAAACAAAAAATTGGGTTGTACTTAGCTACAGTCCAACATTGATCGAAAGTAGTTTTTCAGTAGTTCTTGTTCTAGCAACTAATGGCCGCATCAATCACACAATGAACTGAACTGACTCAACTCTAATCTCTATATACAGTGTACAACTACTACTACTTCCAACAAATTCTTCCAATTGAATTTTATGAATTCTCAACTATTAATACGGTGGCAAGCTTTATTTTAAATATTGGGCACAGTTAAAATTAAATTCATCTTTTTGATAAGTAATGGGAAGTTTCTAAAAGACTAGTTTTTGATCAAAGTGCTTACATTGCTTTTCTATGCTATGCGAAACATGTAAAATTATTTTCATAGATCACTCGACGTAATCTACGAAATGTAATCTTATAAAACTTCGGAATTATACGAGCGAAAGGGCAGGGTATGAAACTGAAATCGAATTTAACTTCTCAATCCGTTAAAAATCGCACTTTTAAATCTATAAAATAGCAGCACATACGAAACTTCCGTTGGACATCTTTTATACAAAAAATGAGAATTTCAACTTTTATTAGAAAAAAAATTCATAATTCTATTAAATTCTTATAATAAGAAAGATGAAAGGACGTTTACCATTCTTCACTTACTCTTTAGTACGTATTTGCTATTTTTAGACTATATTACTTTTATTTGCATTTTCCTATCCAATAATGTATAAAAGCTTTCAGAAATAATTAAAAAGGTAGTGAATTTATTTTGAAAGTTCACGTAGATAAAGTTAAATAGCTTTTACAAAAAAAATTATAAAACCTTTATTTTAAAAATATGAATTATACTACATATGAAACTAATTAATATTTTTAATGCATAAAACTAAATGGATAAAAATAAACTTATTAATTAAATATCAATATGCAATGGTTAATAAAATTTTAATCGAATAATATAAATTTAAATAGAAAGTTTAAAATTCTGATTATTTTGTAACAAGGCTGATATACGTACATACGTATACATGTACATACATATTCATACAGGATTCACATACAGGATTCACCTAGAATATATACGTACAGATTATGTATGTATCTATACATTACATATTTTAAGTAGTTTATAAAAGCTTCGTTTTAAATGAAAAATTATGAAATATATATATTCATTAATAAATATATATATATATATATATATATCTACTCACTAATTTTTAAGAATATTATTATTAAATATTATTAAATAATATTTGGTATATTTTATGCTTGTTAAATCAATAATGACATATCAATAATGCCAATAATGATGTACGTATCAATAACCATTGTCCTCACAAACATAGTTGATTTTATTTATTATTTATAAATTATTGTTTGAATACAAATTAGAAGTGATAGCTTACATCTCAATCTATTCAATTTTAATACTTAATTTTACTAAAAAATTTAACTTAAATATTATTTTACATTTATATATTGAAATTAATCCGATGAAATTAGTAGTAGCATCGTGAATTTTTAAATTCAGTGCTCAATTCAGCACTATATAATACATAGTTTACCATAAAAATATTTTATTAACATATAATTTAATAAATTTATTACATTACATTATGTACACACTTAAAAAGAGAGGCTTATCAATTGATTATATATTCTAATATTTTCAAATACTCTCTTGCAAAATTTTATAGATCGTATTCTATTATTACTAACTAATGTCTAGTTATAAATAACTACAAATTAAAAATTGTGAAACTTTAAAGTTTCAAAATATATATTATTCGGGAAAGATTATAGATCTACAAATACTGTCTTAGATGTATTCTTACCATTCTCTGTAAGCATATTTATTATTATTATAAATTATTATTTATATTATATGTTTTCTATTATAAATAATAAACAAGCTGTAAATAAAAATTTTATAGTTTTAAAATCTTTATAGTAATCATAGTTTTCGAAAAATCCGATTTTAAATTCTTGCTTTTACTTGAATATATTCAAAAACTTTATTAAATCTATACATTCGTTGGTTTGAAAATTACAGTTGATAAATAAAAAGCTAAGAATTCACACTACGGACCTTCTTTAACTCAAGATATTCAATAATAAATTCCCTTCTCAAATGAATATTTATTATTAAGAAGAAACAAAAGTCAAACAAAAAATTTTTAATTGAATAATAACCCTAACCATTGCTTTTTAAATGATTATAATAATTTATTTAATAGACCTCAAGTTAAAAAAATACGAATCTGTATTTGTTCGTGTTAATTAGAAGAAATATAAAATATGAAAAATCGGAAAAAAAATATATATTTTTTTATTAACTTTTTTAGACATTTTTGTTGATATTTAAACTGTCTAGAAATTTCCTATATTTACAAAAATTATGATACTTATTTAAGAAATATCTCTAAAATGTGAAAATAATTGAAACAAATGAAAAATAACAAAACGTAAAGTAACGAAGACCATTATTTCAAATTTCTAAAAAATAAATCCTCGAATATATTAAACTGCTTGTTGCTTAGAAATTCAAAGTACTCACTAATACATCATTCAAAACATCATTCAAATTTTATTTTAATAAATTTTAGACTTATTACATATAATATTTATAAAATAAGTCAAATACGAAACAAATAAATTAATTTGTTTGAAAAGTCACTTTCAAGTATGCAAGCAATGTATTAAAAATAATTGTATTACTTAACTAATTAACATAGTAATATAATATATAGATACATGAATTTTCATTATCCATATTCTTCAATTAATTAAAATATTCAAAATATGTATTTTGAATAATAACCTTTTAAATTAGTAAAAATATTGTAAATAAAATTAAGTAATTGAAATTAATCGATTTAGCGCAATCCATACATAATGAAGTTTGAAATTTCATACTTTTAAAAAAAGTAGAAATTTCAAATATTTTCATTTTGTAGTATTCTTATCATTCTATAACAATATTAAATTTTAGTTTTTAATAACTAACCCATTACCTTAAATGTTTAAATTTTCAAGCTATCAATCCATTATCTTAAATTATATGCACAAATTCTTTATTATGAAAATATGAAAGTCTAGATTTATTTAAGATTTATTGAATAAGCTTTAACATAGCAAATAATCTTATTTAACATCTTCGCCACAATTTAAGCCTGTGATTTGAAATTATGTCTCTTTTAAAAGCTGAAATGCTTTTGTAATTTATTTTAAAGCTTGCAACAATTTTTGTTCCCTTATTAATTTCTTAATAAAAAAATCCAAGCTTATTGAAAAAAAACACGTTTTAGCAATGTAGAATAAATATAAAATTTAAAATGTAAAATTAAATATAAAAATGTAAAATTTAATAGACGTTCAAAGAGCAGCAAGAAAATTTAAGCAACGTAAGCACAGGGGCGCGTAAGATTCGTAGCTATACTTTATACTCTTAAGTGCCTGCATAAGCGCGCGCATACACACTGCATACTTGATCCGAAAGACTCAAAAAAGTATTTCTTCAATTTCGCTCGAAAAACTTCTTAGAGCGCCAAACTTTCTTTTGCAAAGAATAAAAGTAAGAAATAATATATAGATTACATTGGTACATCATCTAGATGTGTTTTCGGGTGGTGTTTAAATCGATAGAATAAGCATAATGTATTTGCATTTTATATTTAATCCGATTCGATAATTCGATGTCTCAATAAAGTGCTTACACAAATACCCAATAAAATACAATAAAATAGTGTTATTTTCTAAGCACTGAAAATTCGAAGGCTAACCAGAATTGCTTGAATTCTAGCGCATCTGTAGTAGCGACCATCATTTATCAAATCTTAATGTCTTCAACAATACAGCAAGAATAAACACGCGAAGTTCGAATTAAACGACAGTTCGCTTGATTAAAAGGTAATTTCTATCTCTATTAATTTTCAACTGTAAACAGAGGAACTTTTTAAACCAGTATTTTTTACTCATTGTTTATTGCAGTTGTTTTTACAAATTTAAAAAACAGTTTTGATTTTTAAATTATTTTACATTAATTTAAATTTATTTTATTGATATTAATAAATTGATGTTATTGTTACTATTTTATTTTTAATTTACTTGCAAAATATCATGCATAATATTGCAAAACCACTTATCCCACGCATGTACACACACACACACACGCACACACAATAAAAATAATAGTAATAATAATGAACTTAATAATAATGATAATGATAATAATAATAATAATAAAGTATTCGATTATTAAGTGATATGGTAATATTTTTGTAAAAGACATGTGGAAAAAATATACCTTGAAAGACTACTATATAATTTTTATATAATCAATATGAAACCAATAGAATAGACTATTGTCAAAGTTTATAACATGGATTCGCCAGTAAAATATTGTATAATATAATAATGTTCCATAAATTCTAACTATTTCATAATGATAAAATAATAAAATACGATAAATAATTAACGTCTTGGAGTTATTAGTATTGGAACAATTATTCGCAACGCTTTTACATCGCTTCTCATACGAATTGGGTTTTGATGCACAATTACATTTTGTTCCAATTACAGCATGTGCATTCCATAATTAAAGCTAAACTTTAAAGCATGTATTTTAATTAAAAATACTTCTATATAATAAAATAGTTAAGATCTATTACCGCCATTCCAATTATTTCCAAGTGATAAATGAAACTGTTATTATCATTTGTCGCTACGTTTGTCATGTCGGAACATTAGGTTTACGTATTAATCATTTTTACCACGAAAATAATAAAAGCTCATGCCTCCTAAAGGCATAATATAATTTCCTGCAAATAATCATATCGCCTACGGATTCATTATAATAATTAAATTGCAACCGGATTCTGGTTCAACCGCTCGCGCCTATCATACCAACTCGATTGTTCGCATAATTTCTTCTGATACAATGCCAACTTTATATTGTCAATACACCCAGTGCCGTGTGTTAATGACCAAAGACAGACGAGCTCACCTGGTATTAAAATGACATCTCGAAATGCTAAACTGTTAGAAATATCCTTATTAGTCTCAAACTAATTATCAAACGATTCAAGATATATTGCAGGTATATTGTAAGGTATATTGTAATTAGAGGTCAACTCAATTAATGCAATGATAACTGTATTTGGTTCAATGAGGATTGAATTAAACTTAAAGTATGCTGTTTTGTTACCGGAATGTCGCTTGACAAAGAATCAACGACTTCATTATTGAGTAATTGTTCATCCACTGAAGCATTTGTGCATTAAATCAAATGAAATGACTCAGGTATGTAGTATAACTAAGTAAATCAACTAGCTAAGAGAAGCAGCCATTTAAAATACAATATTAAATGGATATAGTGTACTTAATATTTTACCTCTTTATTTTTATTTCAGTGAGAATTATAATAAACTAAACATAATGTAGCTTAAATTATATTTAAAAATATATATTTATGATAATTTGATAATCATAATGTTTTTTATATTGTTTCGAAAGCTACTATGGACCGAATGAATAGCAAATCTTCAAAAAATATCAGTCAATAAAGATAAAAATGCTAGAAATAGTACAAATTGTATTAGCTGCTACAAATAAGGGACGCAATGAAATTGTTATCAATAATTTGCCGTACACACTCATAATGCAATCATCGTCTTCCATTAAATGAAGAAAAGTTCACTTATTACGTACATTTCACGTGAAGCAAGAGAAATCTAACATATTTTAGACAGTAACAGCTAAAAGAACGAAATATTATAAATTATTTTTATTTATGAATGCATGTTTACATTATCGATATAAATATAAACGTATAAAATTATGTTATATAAGAAGTTGTTTTATATCTTATAGATTTTAGACAATTTGATTATAATATTCCGAATTGGTTAATATTTAGATTTAAATATGACAGATGCTTTCGTTGA